>JAQFXM010008442.1:0-10657 GCA_034693345.1 Entomobrya multifasciata | reverse complement strand
GAGGGCCCTTCCTTCCTCAAATTCCCTTCAAGTACCATCACTAACGAGTTTTTCGTAGTGAAGGCTCTATCGTTGCATCAAGCCTTAATACAAAGGTAACCTTGAATTCACAAAAAACCGATATCGCTCAATTATCCAGGCATAGAAAAGAAAATTGATTTATAGTTAAAGCAACAGTAGAAACGTATGCACCAAAATCGAATAAAAATACACATCTTTTAATAGTCAGGATCAGGATAATTGCAAAAAAACCTACTCGTCTCATGCGGTTAGATGACAGTTTTATGATTTTTGATCTTTCAGTTCTTTTTTTCTGTTGAATCCTCATCCTCAGTCTTCTCCATACAGCTTAAGTGAATTCTTAAGTTGTATAAATACCCTAACCAAATTTAGAATCTGTATCAATTGTTTCAAACTCGTTTCACCAAAACATCCAAATCTAAAAGTTTCTTGTGTCTCTTCACAACAAAACCAAACTTCAACATGTCTCGATTGGTAAGTTCAAAATCATTAAACTGAAACATTTTTCAGAAATCAAGAATAATTTTGGAAAAGAATGAAAATTACTTTTAAAATTTACATTTACAGTTCGCTGTCCTTCTTCTCATCGCCATGGTCGTCGCCGTTGCTGTGGCTGGACCATCCCCACTTCCAGTTGCCAGGGCCCTTCCAATCGCCCAACCTAACCCACAATACTACTACGGTGCTTACTACTACGGTTAAGCATAACTGCCTAATCTAATCATCATAGGATTTCAACGATTACGACCATCGGCCTTTCAAACAATATAAACACGATGCTTTTGATTTAATTGTAATGTACCATCTCAAAAATTTGTGACTTTTAGTCAGACAAATAAAATAATCAAAGCATCAAAACTTTTCGATATGATTCAAATTATTTCTTCATATATCTTCTAGCATTTGGCTTTTCACCATGAAAATCATTACATATGTATATTATAAAAGAAGGTGATGCACATTTAAAACAGATTCGATACATACCAATGGCCAAATTGATTTATTAAAAAATTCCATAATTTAAAACAAAACATACATAAAAAATTCAGATAAACATACTTTTACTTTTGATATAATTTTCTCGGTAAATCTTCTTTCAAATCAGCAATAACATAAGTAGCCACCGTCCACATGGCCAAACAAGCGTCCAACTCCTCTGGCTTGTAAACCGACATTGTATCCCCCTCCGTATGGTGAAACCACATGTACTTGCTATCATCCGTGTCCATCATCATTCCCGGAATTCCCTCCTCAACAAATGGTGACGTATCCCCACCCGTATCTGCCTTGAGTACCAACTGTGTAGAATTTAATGACTTCAACAAATTCAAAACCTCTTTCACAATACAAGCCCCAGTTTCAGTCCCCGAGTACTTTAATCCCTTTGGGAAAAATGTTCCAAAGTCGGATTCCATGACGGCTTGGATATTGTCAATTTCCTGGTTATGTGTGCGTACATAAGCATTAGCTCCGACGATACCCACCTCCTCCGCAGTAAACCAAACATTACGAAGAGTACGTTTTGGCTTCAATTTCAAAGAGTTTAATAGATTAATAGTTTCCAGGGAGACAAAACAGCCAGCAGCATCGTCAAGCACACCTTCACCAACATCCCATGAGTCAATATGGCAGCCTGTAATGACCATTTGATTTGGCTTATCGGATCCAGTCAAATCTCCGTAAACATTTCTTGAAATCGTGGGTTCTTCATAGTGAGCCTCGAGCTGTAACCTTATCTCAATTTTTTCTCCTCCTTGTTCCAATCTATACAGCAACTCGGCATCTTCCTGTGTCAGTGCAGCTACTGGAATGTGCTTGGTATCGTTGTTGTATCTGACATAACCAGTGTGAGGGCTATTGATGGAGAATGGGGTCACACTTCGAACGAGTACTCCTACTGCACCAACTTTGGCTGCTTCAATGACACCTCTTGTACGATAACTAACGGTGATGTAGTAGTCAGCACTCCAGTCTTGATTGAACACCACAATCCTTCCAACTGCTTCCGCTTTGCGGGCTTCCAACTCTGCGAATGTTTTGACTACCAAAGCAGGGGC
The DNA here is from genome assembly GCA_034693345.1 of Entomobrya multifasciata. Taxonomy (NCBI): domain Eukaryota; kingdom Metazoa; phylum Arthropoda; class Collembola; order Entomobryomorpha; family Entomobryidae; genus Entomobrya; species Entomobrya multifasciata. The sequence continues at coordinate 8,579 of JAQFXM010008442.1, read as the reverse complement.
AGTGATACCTTCTGCGGGTGTGGCGACTCCAAGACCGAGGCCAATGATTTTTAACTCTTTTTTACGTGGGGCAAGTAGAGTTGCACTTTCTTCTCCTCTGCAAAATTATGTTACAATTACAATTATTAGTTTTCTTGTTAGTCAAGCTGTTTGGTGCTATTGTCAAGATTCTTCTTACCTAACCCAACGGTTAACTTTTACGTCATCAGTCTTCACGTTATCGAATTTGTCCGCTTCCATTCTTCGAGCTGCCCAATCAATAGATTTTTCTAGGGTCTCTGTTCCAGTAAATCTTTGTCCAAATTTGTCGACAAATAACGCAAGGTTATTATAAGTACGTCCTCTGAACTCTCCAGACTGAGCAGCTTCCATAATTTTATTGGCAACTTCTTGGTAGCCTTGAATTTCAGCTTTTGTCTCCTTCGTCAACAGTTTGTCGCATTCCAGGGACGCAGCACTTGTTTGATAAGTGTACATGGATAAGATGTGAAGTAAGGCGCACAGGTATGCACCAGTGCATAAGATCCCCATAATGACGTGGTAGAGAAATCAACCAATCAAAAGAAAAGATTAAAGTCAAGTAGAGGAAGAAATATGTAAAAATCTGGTTAAAGGATATTGCTACTTTCAAACTGTGTTCCACATCACCGTCTTTAACTAGTTGGTTTATTAAATTTTGAATAACCTTTTATTAAAGGCAAGACAATTGGCATTGTCTCTTGCTAAATTAAATTTCCCTTTTTTTAAACCAATGTCATTCATTGGATGTACCTATATGCATAAATCATTGAATGAAATAAATATTTCATACAGTAATCTCAAATGGGATTACGTGACTTCATCAACTGCCATCATCGGCCAATAACTTTAACTGTATTCAATCCTCATTTGTCCTTCAGAGTCCGCTTTCACCTCAATAAATTCCTTGAAATGTGCAGAACAATCAGTTATTGAATTTTGTGAAAATGGAAAGTTTGTATTTTAAATCAGTCGGAGTAAAGCGTATCATTGCATCAAACATATTAATGTTACGCATCCTTATAAAAAAGTAGGTCAGTTGAATGGTATGAATTTGGGTTAAATGAGGTCACAGCTTAATCATGCAAGTGTTCCAGTCCAGTCCCAGTCCAGCAAAGGGTACTATAAGGATTATTTGAAACATGTTATATGTGTAATTATCTTATTACGTGAATCACATGCAAAATATTCCTAAATTTTAATAAAATTTGAAAATGCAATGCATCAAAACGCAAGCATACATTTTGAGTTTTTGAGTAATCGAATTCCCACACAGCTTATCGTCTTACGACAGCAGATACACAGCAAACAAGTCTTTTTTCTGTCAGAAATTTTTGATTTACAGTTTATGTCACCAAATCTATAAATGTTATAGTCATGAATAAAACAAATCTAAACCTAGTCACGTTTTTGTTCAGTTTTGGAGGTCATGCAAGTAGTATTTATGTAATGTAGTTTTACGCTTTCAACTTTGCATGCATGAGTAAATTTAACTCGAACATTTGAATGCTTTTGTAAAAAAAACATTTTATAGATTGTTCTTATGAGTTTTATGATTTTTTTGCTGGAAATAATAAGTCAACGCTTGCCGGGTGGATTATTATGTAACACCAGACACAACTATTAGTACATGCTACATACACACCCTCCAAATCTTCCAATGAAACTTGAAGTAAGGTATGTTTGATGCATGAACCAAATTATCTGAATTTCGCATATGACTAGTTTCACAACGAAAAAAGAGTTGAACAAAGGACATTAACAAAAAGTGGTATCATGCAGTTTGAAGATGGTTTTATGAGGACATAACAAACGCATATATTTATTTTTTAAAGTAAAAAAGTGTTTACATTTTTCTTCACTCTTTTTACACAATGTAGTAAGTAAGTCGTGCATGCGTATAAATAAAAATAATGTTACCTACTTATTCCTCACCTGTAATTAGTACCTATCTGCTATGTAAATTTGTATTTCTGGAGGTGCTTATCATAAATCGTTTTTTCGTCAATCATTTGTCTTCGTAACATGTTAACTTCGATAAGCCAATATAAATGCTTCAAAACAATTATTCACTTTTATACAGACAAAATACGAACTGCAAATATATGAAATAGTTCCGACTTTGTTTTTCCCGTCATTCAAGAATCATAAAGTTGACACTTGCTGTCCCGTTAAAAGTATTCAGTAAACACTCCGAACCATGCTCTAGTTTGTATGTTGTATGTATAGTTTATCAGGTACCATTTTATGCCTTCGAAAACAGATAAAATGACATGGTTGTTTAATGAAAATTGTCCACTCAATCATAAAAATCCCATCCCAGTAACAAATTGTCAAAAATTTGTACACAAGTCTAACTGACATTTTTTACATCGAAAGATAAACGTGTACGTTTTATCACAAAATATGTCATTCACTTTTGTAATGGAATTGAAAAGAATGCCAATGAGATTTTCCAGTATATATGTTTCCAGCAATCTTATTTTCCAATTCAATTCACACTGAAAATGAAGATCATTATTTTTTCTGTTTTAGGCCTTCTCCTTTGTTGGGCAGAAGCTTCTGTCAAGCCCAATCCTGGAATTATCAAGATCCTCCCTAGAAATCAGTCGAAAAGTGAAGATAATGCTTTCGAAATAGAAATCGTTCCTACGAATGGAGCCTGTAAACACTTTTTAAATTGTTAATATTTTTTCAAGTTACAATACATTCTAAATTATTAACATTGACATAAAATAGGGACACATGGAACCCTCGGAATTTCTCTGCCCAATGCAGTTGGTTACTGGACCTACTGCGAAAACTATGATCCAGATGATTTCGCCTGTGTTCAATGGGGAGATATGGCCAGAGCTCAGCTAAAGTTTGGGAAAGATCCTGACCGTTGCATGAGGGTTCAATGGACGTCCACTTTCGCAAGAGAAATAGAAGACTGTTATGATCTAGACCCAAAAACACATTGGTACGGAGGCAGTGAAACCCAAGTTTACCCCATCGAAGGTCGGCAAAGGGATGAATTTCCATACGTTACAACTGGGGATGTACATGAAAATTATTGGTTACTTTCCAATGGTGCCACACTTATAATTGATCCAGATACCCCACTCCACGTCAGCGTGAACAGCAACCGTCCAGACAAAATTTGCTTCACTGCTAGGGACTACACCCCCTTCACCAAAAGAGTACCCCTCACATTCGGTTATGAATGGTGTACTGGGGTAGACATTAAAGATGCTCATCAACATGCCATGTCTACATTTTTTGAAAAGCCGAGTGATATGCCAGATGTAGAAATGCTGGTTAAACCATTCTGGTCAACATGGGCAGAGTACAAGGAAGCTGTAAATCAGTCGATTGTGATTGACTTTGCTAAAAGGGTGGTTAGCGAAGGATTTGGTAATTCAAGTCATATCGAAATTGATGATGATTGGGAGACTTGTTATGGGGATGAAATTTGGGAGCCAACCAAATTTCCTGATCCAAAATCTATGGTGGATGAGGTGAAGGCGATGAATATGAGAGTCACGTTGTGGGTTCATCCTTTCATTGATTATGGTATGAAGTGTATTTAAAATACAATTAGTGGTGGTGGCAAGACATGGTTCATTGAAACCAAATTTACTACTTAAATGTTTCAGGATGCCCCAGATTTGATGAAGCATTTACCAAAGGCTACTTTGTCAAAACAGCACGTGGAAAGCCTGGAATGATGGACTGGTGGCAATCTGGAAACGCTGGACTGATTGACGTCACAAACCCTGAAGCCCAAAAATGGTGGACAGATCGCTTACGTAAAATTCAAGAGGATACTGGCATAGATTCTTTCAAGTTTGACGGTGGGGAAGCCAGGGATCTTCCATCATCTTATGTACTTGATGGCGATGGTCAATTGTGGCCTAACCGCTATACCACCAAATTTGTGGAAACTTGTGCATCTTTTGGAGGTTTGATAGAAACGAGAGTTGCTCATCGTAATCAAAAGTTGCCTATTTTCATACGAATGATGGATAAGCGTACTAGCTGGGGTTATGAAGACAATGGGCTCAAATCCATGATTCCTTCCCTTCTTCAATTTGGCATTATGGGGTACCCATTTGTGCTACCAGACATGATTGGAGGAAACGCTTGGGAAGGGATGCCAAGTAAAGAGTTGTATGTGAGATGGGCACAGGTGAACATATTTATGCCTTCAATGCAGTTTTCTATTGTACCCTGGAAATATGATGCTGAGGTAAGTTGATGTTGATGGGCATTTAAAAATCAAATTAATTATTTTCACTAATAATTTTTTCTTTGGAAATAGACTGTACAGATATGCTTGGATGTTGTTGCCCAACGTGAAAAATACAGTGGGGAAATTCTAGCTGCTGCTCGTCAAGCCGTTGAAGACGGTAGTCCGGTAAACAGACCAGTTTGGTGGACAGCTCCGAATGACACTGTCACTCATACTATTGGCGACGGTAATTTTGCTTTACTCAATCATCCCAAGCTAATATTATACCTAATGAAAAACAAGGGATTTTTTTCGATTTTCATGCAACGACTGTGCATACATAATATACCTAATGAATTTCACAGCTTACATGCTCGGTGATACAATCATGGTAGCACCTGTTGTTGAAGAAGGAGCCATGTCCCGTGACATTTATCTTCCTACGGGAACTTGGACTTCAGGAGTAGACTCCAGTGTGTACATTGGACCACAATGGCTAAGGGACTATCCAGCACCTTTGAATGTTGTACCGTTTTTCATTAAGTCAATTTAGAGAATTACGTTACCAAAAATATAAATAAAAAGAACAAAATTATTTGTGTAAGTGTATGTATGTAGTAGGTGAAGTTGTAATTTCTAATCATTTTCCATGCATTTATTCATTGAGAAGATTGGTGATATATGCTGAAGTTTCACGAGTAACCATCATCATCATGAATATTCAACACGTACAAATTATGATGCCTAAGAAAATTACTTTGTAGCGAGTGCAGCTGGAAGTATTACTTTTCCAATTCCTTCCACACGGCTTATAAAGTGGATTAAATCTGTTCTACAAAAAATATCCCCACAACCTTGATAGAGGCAAAAAAACTGAAATGATTTACGCAACACGATGCATTGGATACAATATAGGTTAGAAAAAAGAAATGCATTGATTGCGAATCATTGATCAATAAATATATCTAAATAAAATGCACCGAAGAAGACATGAAAACTCGTAAACTAATGAACATCTTTCGTTTATACAGTTGAAACAAAAAAGTAGTTCTCGCTTTACTGGAACTTGAAGTCACTCATCACCAGACAGTATGAATAACATAGCAAAAAATCAACTGCTCGCGAAGAGATGACATTTTTATGACAGGATTTAGAAAGCTCATCGTAATTCTAATAAAATCTTTGTTTGGATTTTTTTCTTTCTTTCTATAATGCATAAAATGCATTATCACAAAATTTGGTGCGATTCATGATTTGTATAAATACTTGGGCCAAATTTAGATTTTGCATCAGTTGCACAAACAACCTCCTACAAAACACAAACTTTAAATAACACTTTGTGATTTTCACAACCAAATCAATATCAACATGTCTAGATTGGTAAGTAAATCTTTTGATTTAAGGAATTTACCTCTTAAAAATACTGGACCCTAAAATATGCATTAAATCTATTAACTTTGTAGTTCGCTGTCCTTCTCCTCGTCGCCATGGTCGTTGCCGTTGCTGTGGCTGGACCATCCCCACTTCCAGTGGCTCGTGCCCTTCCAATCGCCCAGCCAAATCCAAACCCTCAATACTACTATGGTGGATACGGATTGGTCTATGGTTAAACAAATTCAACATTCTGGATTGATTTTAATGATTATGACACTTTCGTTTACACATAAAATGCTTTGATTTTTACCATCTTTCGAATGAATCAATAAACCTTTGAGGCATTTAAAACATTTTAGTTTTCATTTTTATTCACTCATAAAAGTCTATCATAAAAACTTTTGACGATCATGTATGCAACTGTTAAATCAAATATACGGGAAATGAAGCGGATGGATATGCAATGTTCATACATAAAAGTAAGGTGCAAGGTGTAGTGCACCAAAATAACATGTCTCCACTACATAAATACACGTAAAAATTAACTAACTACTCTCGCAAAGGGGACTTTTAAAATCTGCTTTAGAATTGAACTTATCCACATGTCTTGAAAGATGTGAGAGATGGGATTATATTGTAAAGGTAGTAAAGCCCCTGCCCCATAGAAACTTTCTTTTGTAATTTAGTTTTTAAATTATATTTAACTTTTTTGTTGCAATAATTTCACACTTCACGTAACCAAAATGTTCCATAAGATTTTTAAGCTTTCACTAACTGAATTAATCAGATAATAACCTTATTCATAATCAATTATCATCATGTCCAGTATCAATCGTTTAGGTTCCGGAGATGGACCTGATAACCTTGACAGTTCGAAGTCAGAGTCTGCTGTGCCACCATGGGCCACTTTGCCCGTTCCAGTATTATATAATACGCATTTCATTAAATTTTAGTAATTAACAAGCATTGCGTTTCATGTGAATTGATATCACGCCTGTTTCTTGCAAATTTTGCCAACAGGTTTTCCAAGTCCTCGCCTCCAAGTTGAACAGACAATTCTTTGGCACCCTGCGTCTCGTGTGCACTGAATGGCAACAGAATGTTGACTCATGCCTTGGCCTAGAAGTCAAAGTTGATGATTCAATCGAAGGAAATCTGGAGTTCGTCCAGAGAGTAAAGGTCAAGACTGCCCGTGTACTCCGCTGGAATGTTAATTTAACGGAGGAGCCCACCAGCTTTCTCTTTCAACACCCTGCATGGCTACAAAAGCTGAAGCTGTGTGGCAAGATGCCTGTGCAGTGGAGACTCCACAATTTGCAGCAGTTTTCTAGTTTAGCCCACCTTGTCTTCCGGGACCAGGCTTTGTATGTCAACAACTTGACTGGACATCCATTTCCAATTCCAAACATTGACTACACATCAGTGCGCTCAGTTGATGAAATGATTTCAGAAGCCTTCAATGCTCATCAGCCTATTCAAGAGCCTACCATTCAACTGCCAAATCTAAGAAAACTTGAAATCGTGACATGGGAATTTCGTAGACAGGGCTTGCCAAAATATGCTTTCTTTGTGACCGTCACAAATGCCACGTTCATTTTGAACCATTTGGAGTCACCAGTTCTTGAAGTTTGTCATCTTTACTAGCAAATCGCTTTCATTTACAAGAAGTGATGATTGGTAATCCACCCTCTCTCAGATCCAATTGGAATAACGCTCCGGTTCAAAAATTCCTGGATTCTCACAAGAACACGTTACGAGAGCTATTCCTACCAGAATTTGGTGTAGTTGGATGGGATATTAATGCAAATGATGACCGCATACATTTCACACCTGCTTATATCCACAAGCTCAAGTTAGATTTGGTGGTAATTCCCTCATGGAATGAAGATGTGCTCCCACTTGACAACATCGATCCTTACATGCAAAGATTTCTTGAAGGACAGACACGGCTTTGCGATGTCAGTATTGATTTTGTGTTTTTTGCTACAAACTGGGTCCAGCCTATTCTCAATGTACTTGGTACATCAAGTCAACATACCCTTCGGTATTTGCATATCGTTGTCGGTCACCTCCCAATTCAAGATGCGAACATTGACCTGAACGCATTGCAAAACTGTAATCTTCTTGAGACGCTAAGGCTTGTATATTTCACGGGGAACTCAATAGCTGTAATGAACGTGGATAGACTCCCAGTATCTTTAAAAAAGGTAATCATTCTTTATGACTCCAGGAGCAGATACCTGGAGCTCGATAATCCCAGTTTTTTCAGCAGACTTCCTGCTTTGAGCTGGCTACTCCTTGGAAGAATCCGCTTTCCGGCTAACGACTTCCAAGAAACTTCACGTACCATGATTAGTAATTTGTTGGGGTGCCGGAAGTTGCAGGGCTTTGCACTTAACTTTGAAAGTCCGTTAAATACAGACCCGAGGATAATCGCTATGCTAGAGCCGCTTGATCCGGGTATTAGCACACATTTGACCGACATCCCGTACGACAGTCCGGTAAGCCACCGGTAACTCAAGTGCTCCTATCATCGGCAATGTATTTTTAGGTAACTCAGACTTACCAAAGTGAAACAAATAAGTTACTTATTTCGCTGATTCAGCGTTTTGGTAACTCGGAACGAGTTACTCCAGTACTACTTAATAAAAGTATACCAATATAAGGTAACCCAATAAAGTGGAGCGCAGGTACTCTCGATGTCATGCAATTGATCAACTCGCGTCTACCCTAACCGAGTTGCCCAGAACTGCCAGAAAAAAAACCTACAAGCAACTTGCGTTAACCTAAGATGAGTAGAATCAATTAACTAGTATGAGAGTACTTCAAGTTGACTAAATGAACTAGAAAACGGTAGCACAAAAAGGTAGATAATCCTGCTGATTTACACTAAAAATGTTTTATTAAATATAAAAGATAAGCATGCTTATCAACAAAACATAAAAGCATAATATGCATAATAATTTAATTAAAG
>JAQFXM010008441.1:0-10657 GCA_034693345.1 Entomobrya multifasciata | reverse complement strand
CATTTCATTAAAATTTTGTGTCATTTTAACACCAAAATTCAGAAAACATCATAAATTTTTTTGTGCGAGCTGAAGAATTCGGATTTGTTGTGGCTTCGATAGCTGACTTCTGCCTGTTAAAATTTGTATTTGATTTGACATCCAAATTGTATGATTCCACCGTAAACTACTCAAGACAAGCGAACTCTCTTCCAGCATGGATGCTTTCCATTTCCATACGAGACCATTTCTATTTGGAGGATAGAGAAAAAATTCAACTGTCTACAGCGATTTCAGTCCCGTAAATACAACGATATACTTCTTTTCTCTTCAATGCCGGACAGACACAGACGGTTTTTCTCAGAAACACAATATAAGGATGATGAATTTTATCTGAGATTTCTGCCTATTCAAGTAGTTCGGTTGGAAAAAAGAACAGAAGAAATGATTCTGGATGGAAAAAATTATATATCTGAGGAAGCTTGGTTAAATATGTAACAGTTGAACGATCCCATCTGAATGGATTTTTAAAGTAAGTTCTAGATTAATCTTAATTAGTCTCGAGCTTGTTTTATTATATTTATGGTATATTAGTATAAGGTTGTAAGTTATGTCAAATTTTTTAGGTGGGTTGGCAAATTCAACTTTGGTGTGGAGGAGACAAGAACACTCATGGATGTCATATTTATATTAGTTGAGATGGCCATAAACCCGGCAGTTTGTTTGACCTCCCCAGACCTGACCAACAGAGCGAAAAAAGGAGCAGAGACTTGGACACGCCTTGGACATCATCAATACAAATTATTGAATTGTATCCCAACGAATCAAAAAGCAGAAAAACTAGTGGTAAGATTTAAATACACACATTTTTTATTTATGAATAATCCAGACTTTATGACAATTACCGGAAAATCATCAATTTTCATTTTACAGAATATATTAGTGGGATTGTTTGAAGATACCACCGGCTACCCAACAATGTAAAGACCGACACAGACCATACGACACAGCCTCTTTGATCGAGCGTGAAAACGTCACAGAAATTACAGATGAATTCAAAGTTTGCCGTACATGTGCTGACATAGCACAAAAATCCACGGCTACGTTCACTTTCGGTATAACTTGTTAAAAAAGTTAAGCTGACTGATAGAGTTTGTTCGTGAAGAGTTACGAAAGCGACGCGAACCCATTGACCATCAATCTTTACTCAAATTTTTCACTCGATGTAATTTGTGGACATTGGAGGTAGGTGTACTTTCACCACTATAATGTATTTAAACAGTAAAATTTAAAACTGGCCATGATTAAATTTATTGTTACTGATTTTTACGCAGCACATCGTTTCATTCCAGGTTATAGAACTCGAGTTAGCTGAAGCCCTTACAAGGAATAAAGTAAACGCCAACGGAAAAGCGCAACATATATTATCTGAAGTTAATAATATATATATGACAAACTTATGAACTGACTGAATTAAATTGAATAAATATTGCTTATTTTTTTCAGTTCTAATGATGGGTGGCTTGACGGGTCATAGATTCATCTCTGCATGGACCATAAACAAACTTTGTATGTAGTAACTTTGCCGGTTTTACACTTATATATATTGACCAATTTAAGTTTTAAAATTAATTGGATAATTTTCCAATATTTAAGTAACGATAATTGTTGTTCAATTTTCATAAATCATACAATTTTATACAATATTCAATCGAATTTAATTACTGTCGTTTATAAATGGTAAATGGGATCAAAACTATATGTATGACTGTAAGATTTTTGTTACATAACAAAACCATAATTATGTACTTAAAAATGATGTCAACATCAAATTTATTATTAACAAATTTGACTAATTTTATGGGTTAACCATAAATGCTCCAAAATAAATTCGTTTACAAAAAAATTTCCAGTTTGACTAGATTTAAACTTATAATTTTAGAGTGGGTATAAAATTGGTTTAACATGAATTATAATTAAAATGGTTAAAGTTTATTACTATTCGCTTTTTTGTTTTGCTGTTGAAAACAATACGAAATTTTGAAACTACAAATTTGAAATTTTAATTTCCAGCAAAAATTGTTTTTGTTGTTGTAGAATTGAATGAGAAAATACCCAATTGGTTATGTTTCAAACGTATTACCAAAACAAATGTCTATTACAATTAAGTTCGGGTTAACTACAAATATTTTCTAAACAAGATTTACAAATGGTGTATCATAATTTATTGTTTAACTCGACACAACATAATAAACCCAAATTATGTTAGTTGTATCCGTAATTACTACTACAATACAAAATACCTATTTTTCTACACTCAATTTTTATACCTTGCGAAACTTCAGCTTTTGTTCTTTGTTTCATATATAATCAACTTTATACTGAAGAATTACTTCGTGCATTGCTTTTTAGCTTACTCTCTGTGAATTGCTTCTGTTTTCTCAAGTTTTAAATTCGCATAACTCCCATCAAAATAACATCGTCAACTTTTACCTTGTTCCCTACACTTTGGCCTAGCCCATAGAGTAAGACTACATGCACCTAAAAGAGAGACAATGTAGTGTACTGTTTTAGGGACATCATCCGGTTCCAAGCAGCCAATCAGAATACAAGCCCAACGAATCTCGTACTTTTAATTTGTCGAATTCGATAGCTGTGTGACAGGATTGGTCAGTTCAGCTGTTACGCTCTCCCCATAACAAAACAAGGGATTGTGCCTCTTTTAGGTTCATGACGTCGTGCTCTGTGGGCCTTGCTTATGTGGCCCCACGTCGTTTGTTACCTTACCTTTTCTCTCTCTTTCTAACATATACCAGCACACTACGGTGATAACGTTTGAATCCTAAAGCTGTTAGTTCAGCTAAATTATTACCATTTCTTTTCCTCTGTTTTTACTATTTTCTCCCAACCCAAATAACAACCAGCGAGTCCAGCTATCAGCATCGGAAATCATGATCATCAACACACATGGAAGCAAACATTGTAAACAGCATAAACCCAAAACTACCACTACACTAGAATGTCATGAAGTTTACCAAGGTAAAAAAACGGACTTTTACCAGAGAATGGTGAAACTTCGGTTGATAGTTCACCTTTCACTCTTTCCTCTGTGATCAGCATATATACTACTACTACTATTGCTTGCTACCACAACAGTATCAAAGGTAAAGAAAGCAAAAGTCTCAATACTTACGCTTTTCTTATCGTACACATACATACAAGAATGAATGTTCATACGTGAGATTTTGTTAGGAAAAAATGTATCCAGAAAAACTCGGCCTAACGATAAACTGAAACAACCGCAGAGGAAATGTTTCAGTAAATCTTCGATATCGGAAAGTTATTCCAACGTATACATGCATAGCCAAGCACAAGCATACTGAAAAAGCGGGCCATTTCTAGCTCAACTTATAGTAGAATATATTACACTACACATGTCACAAAATATCCAATTACGCAATAATGTGTTTCAAATATTTCACCCCGAGTTTATCTAGTTTTTTGTTGTTGCTCGTTCAACCCATTTAAAGTCTCAGAGACTCCAAGCTAAGTAAATTTGGCTTTCTTGTGGGAAAGACATAAATAGCGAGGTTACTACAACAAACATCGGGAATCAAAAAATGTACATAAATTTTCCATACGTGAATGGTTACATTGTACATATATTACAAAGCCAAGTGGTAAGTAACTTAAATTTTATACACAACTCACAAAAACACACCACTATCCCAACCCAACCATCATCATAATCGTACTAAAGTTCTGCACACAATAAAAAACAACAATTAAAGTGATACATTAGTAACAATTTCATTTCGTTTTACACACACACGCCAACGACGATGATGATCATTATGGCAGTGTGGTAGGGACGATTTATAAAAAAGCTTTTCTTATGGGCACACATTTATACTCATCAATATATTTTCAATTGACATTTGATATTGACAAATCAGTTTTCAATGTCAAAAAATGCCCCCTTCGGACAACTGACATATGTCATGTCATCAGATGTCAGTTGTCGTATTGACATTGATAAGTTAACAACTCTAACACTTTTCCCCTTTTTTCTTTTCCAGCTTTATATTCTTGGTTTCTTTTTACAGCGTGTTTTTTTAACAACGACTTATCTTCGTCGAGAAAAATATTTTTGTAGTACTGTCAACCTTGAAGTTTTGCTTACATCATTGAATGTTATAACTGATAACTTTTTATGCATGCATTCCAATTCATTCGGCCAAAATTCCTTTATGATCAGAATTTAAGAAAGCAAAGTTTGAATTTTTACGTTTTTATCTGCATTGCATCCATAGTATACTCATGTCATCACATCATAAAAGCAAAGGCGAATTTTAATCCAGCGAGAAAAAGTGTCAGATCAAGGGTACACGTAACGAATGGAATGTTAAGCAGCGTGACGGTGAATTTCGGAGACCGGCAAAGCAATAAACGGACTGCTTGGTGAGAAGAGAATAATAACCTTCAATCTTTAATTTTCCATTTCAGGAATCAACAATAATTTAAGGAATAATGAACGATATGTATGTATTTAAACGATCGATCTTTCTCTTCATTTAATTCCAGGTTCCAAGGCCCATCACCAATCGAGCCATTAAATTAAACAATCCACGTGACCACCCAGTAGTTTGTTACATAAATTAGTACAAGCTGTATGTGTGCTATTTACTCTAAAATATTAAAGTTGACAGAATTCCTAAGATTTGTTGGTTCATTGTGAGTTTAGTATATTCCGCAGAATTATATGAAACTCAAACAGAGGCCCTTTTTGATGCAAGTGCAATAATGCAAGAGTTTTTATTTATAATGTTTAAAAATTGATGAAGAACATAATGTGAATGTACTTTGTCCACTATTTCTTAACAAGAAAGTAAAATAGTTTATAGGCCTACTTTTCTCTGTTTCAGTAAACAATTTTAAACGAAAATGTTGAAAACATGCTATTTAAAAGCTTATCACACTATTACACTTACTAAAGTTTTATTATTTTGAAAAAGGTAATTGTAAATGATTTAAAAATTAGTAATATAAACAATAGTGTAAACAGTAAACAGTGTGACCGTTTCTAGTTTGTTGTGTACAATGTAGTTATACCACAATCACATTTACGCGGTTTTAATCAGTACAAACATTGATGGTAACTAAATAAATAAATGACGCATCTATTTAATTTTTTCCAAATATACTCCAGTTTTAATTTTTTCAAGTTATGGTTGTTATTTGTACTAGTATTTAATTAGTCTTGTGTATAATTTTGATAACTAAAGGCTTTCTTGAAACAAACTAATATTTTGGGGTATCGTGAGACAAAACTAGTTTGGCCGTACAGCCGTAAAAATATAAATAAGAAGCTTTACGCTTATTACTTCGATTTCAATAATTAATTTTTTACTGATCGTGTTTTTTGAATGGCTTTTAAATGATTCACATTGAATAATGCACTTTCGTTAAATGTTTAAGGTTTTGTAACTTTTTTGCGTAGAGCATTAAATAATTACAAACTTTCTTTACAAATAAATTAATTATGTGTGATAAATGTATCTGGTATGTATGCATGCATATATTTCATGTTGGCCGTAGAAGAAAACACTTTACTTTTCTTTCCGCGTTGACTAAACTGAATTACGTTAAATTAAACTTTGTTCTCACTCTACTTAACCGAAGCACAAATTGCATCCTACTTTTAAATTACAATACTATTTCTAACTATCTATTTTATCCAAAAAACATTACAAATGTGAAAACGGCTCATAAATTTAATTAGGATTGTGGATTTTGTCCTTCAACTTTGCTTTCTCTTTTGCTATTCTACTCATTGTGAAAATATTTTAAGGTTTTGTCACCTACCATCACTCAATTTGCTTATTTTAGATGAAAGGTCTTCATAAAAACCGGAAATAAAGTTCGATGAAAAAGTACTTAATATATATTTAGATTTTAAAATTACTTGATTCATTAAATCAACAAGTTTTTTCATTAAAAATGTACTGAAGTCACTTTCAAAATTGAAATACAATTTTGTATTGTTTTAAAGCTTGCATAAGTTGCAATTCTCGTTATGCCCATTCTTAAGAAATTCTCAGGATTTTTTCAATGCAGTCATCTGTCAGCCAATCAGATTAAGAGTCCATTGTCTAAATTGTTTACGAAGAGGGTAAATTTTTTGCGATAAAATTTGGGAAAGGAAGCTTTATTGGATGTACATTAGCTGAATAGATTCGTACCTATTTTTGCGTAAGGAAACACGCGAAAATTATTTTTTCACAAGTCAAATTGATTGCCCTCGTCTGAGCAACAGCAGAAGCAGTAGCACACCTGTAACATACCTGCAAGCTAATTATTTTGACAAGATGAGTTGAAAAGATACGGAAGGCGTTTATGAATTACAATCTCCTAATCAATCGTGCCTCTTGCCGGGCCGTCAATTTTTTACCCATGACGAGACACAAGACAATAACTGAAAAGAGGCTGCTGAAAATAACAAACTGTTAGCATGCATGGCTGGAAAGAGGGTACAAAAAAGAAGAACAAACATTCAGTTTGGATATTTGTGAGTGTAAAATTCAACCCTAAACTATCATATTGCCATACAGTCAATTGTGAACAACCCTTTTTTCCTTTTCGTGCACAAGATGATATGATGTATGAGTAAAACATTTCTCTAAAAATATTTGCAACTTATTGCTTGAGGCAAAATAGAAAAACTGAAGAGGGCAGTAAAATGACAAGCGATTCGGATTCTTTTCTTTCAATTTTATTGCTTGCTGTATTCACATGTTTAGATTTAGAGAAAAGGGAAGACGTTACGACGGAATTGCACTGTAAAGCTATAAAAATTAAGAAGTAAAGAAAATGCAAAGCTTGAACTGATCATGATCATTTTTCATGCATTCCATTGAATTCAAGTTTTGGGGCTTCTTGAGACTCCCGATGGAAAGAAAATTACATCCGCACATATAATTTTTAGTTCAGTTAAGAAAGAAAATTAATCAAAGATTGCTAATTGAAATGCATTGCTTGCACATGCATAGCTTGGGACATTTTGGGTCTAGGGGCCAACTTTGGGGGTCTGTAATGCAGTGAAGCTGATGTAATTTGCTCTTTTGCGTGATCTCCAGGATTTTTGCAGTTGGCTTGTTTGGAAACTGTCGTCGTCCTCCTCGTATGTTTTTTGCAGGGGCAGCAACTTTTGTGCAAATTTACCTTAAAAGTCAACCCTTTCTTTACACTTATTGCAATGCAATGTATGCATGATGAAAGATGAGATGTGCTGTAGCATGGCTGCGGCTGTTTTTGGCTCACTTGAATTGAGTAAGAGATGCAGGCAGATTAGATGCTCTCCAAAGAAAAACTATTGTTTCTTTACTCTGTTTGCTTGCACACCGACTAAACTAACCATATCACATCCCACCTCACATAATTGAGTTATGATGATTGGTGATGATGAATTACAGTGATTAAGATTTATATTAACTTAAGCAACTAAATACGCATTTGCAGAATAAAATAGGATCTTTTTGAAGATTGAAGAACTACCTTTTTGTAGATTAGGTGAATGTACAAAAGTCAGGATGTCAATATTCTTATCTATTTTTTGCTTTGTAAATTGTAGCTTGGTTGTAAAGTTTTGGAATGGTGCATGTTGCATGCATGGTAGTAGTGATAGTGATCGTTTTGTGACTTCAGTATCCTTTTTGAATAGTGATGTGTACAGTACAGTTCTCATGTCTCTACTGCAAAGCCAAACACGTTCCATTTCTTTTTTGTATCAGATCCCTCTAAAATCACGACATTTCTTTGTTTCCTGTGAAATTGAGTGGAAAAATTTATATAAATTTATTGTCTTAATTAATTAAATACATTGGTGTATGTTTAAGCATAGCCCACTCCTTGAAGTACGCACTGGTTTAAGTTAATACTTTGGTTTAGTAAACCGTCTTCCTAAATTGTTAACTAAGAATCATTCGGTATCCAGTCGCTGAAAATAAAGAGAAACCTTGTAGAATTGAGTGCAGCTGAGAAAGTGAAGGAGTTTTGATAGGTTTAAAACAGTGTCGCCTTACAAATCGTTAAAATGTAAGTTAAATTAATTATAAGCAAAAGTGTAAAATGTCAAAAATAATGTGTAAAAAATGTCAATGGCTAAAAGCCTTATGCATCATATTTTTTACAAATTAAAGTGAAGATTTAATGTTCGGTCTGTTTTTTCTGTGTAGGCCTACAGGAAGAGCCACATGCCCATTTTGTGGGGAAACACCTACTCGTCTATCTCTTCATCTGCTTCGTCACATTGGCGAAAAGCCCTTTCACTGTTCCGTGTGCGCGCAGGAATTCAACAAAGAAGACCACAAGAAGGTTCATGAACTAATTCATGGTCCAGAACGACGTTTTTCTTGTGACATTTGTGGAAAAGGATTTAAGCAACAGCAAGTTCTATCAGGTCACATGAAGGTCCACTCCGACGAGAAAAGCTACCAGTGCTCTCAATGCAGCTACAAATCAAGACAGAGTGGAAACCTTAAACAGCACATCAAATCTCGGCATGAAGACATTCGAAATCACAAATGCAACCTCTGTAGAAAATCCTTCCGCCAAGCTAGCAAACTAGTAGTTCATATGAGAGTCCATACTGGAGAGAGACCTTTCAAGTGTCCTACTTGTCGAAAGGACTTCTCCACATCAACACAACTTCAAGTTCATTCAAGAAGCCACAGCGGAGCTCGTCCCTTTCGCTGCTCAAAGTGTAACAAGTAATTCACACAACAGTCAAGTCTCAAACGGCATCAGCAGGTGCACTTGAATGAGAGGAAATTCCAGTGCGACTTGTGTCACAAGGCATTCAACCGGGAATCGATTTTGAAGACGCACAAGCAACGTCACGGTGAACTCAAAACGTTAAAGTGTCCACTCTGTTCTAAAAGATTCGCTACTAAAAGTGACCTTCGGAGTCATATTCGAAGCCATACTGGAGAGAAGCCCCACAAATGTTCAGTCTGCCCTAAAACCTTTGGTAGGAAAGAAACTTTAGATGACCACTTTCGCTCGAAGCACTTGGGTGAAAACGCGTACATTTGTGGAAAGTGCGGAAAAGAGTATGGATACAATAAATATCTTTCTCAGCATAAAAAGAGCTGCAGACCACGAAAATTTCGTTGATCACAATACTGGTCACGGGGTTACACTTTCCACATTTTTATTTTAACTGCATTCACATGACGTACTAACCTTAACAAGTCCACTTTCAACTTTTATTACTAATTCATTTGTGTAAAGATTTCGTTCTTATTCATAATTATTTTAAACACGAGTTTACAGTTCTAGTTAATGTATAATTAATTATAGTAATTAGCTTTATTGTTTTTCTCGTTCTTTTTGCTTTGTATGATTTCGAAAATATAGATATAGATTATTTAAATGATTAAATGACATGACATTGATTTAGATATTGATTAGTGTTTATCAAATTTAGAATAAAGAAATATTGTCCAAATTAATCTCACTTTCACACAATTAGTCTTTTCCATACTTTCAAAATTATGGGCACATAATATTACCCATAATTACAATTAAATGCATTAACACACATCTAATTCAGTACATTTTGATCCAATCATGAAATGAATGACACTTCCATCATCACAATTGCACGCATCCTATTTGTACGGATAAAAATGACTAAAATGACTATTTATAAATATAGTTTTCAATTAATCAATTTTCTACGCCAATTTTTGATGCAAAAAGATTAAGATGAGCAAATTGTTAAGCTCATGGGGCTATAAGATCTGCATACATAAATTGAACACTGGTTGATACCGCACAACAGCCTTACTTAATTTTCTTGTGTTCTTTTTTCAGTCATGAATTTTTTTATGAGAATCAGCAACTTTTTTAGTTTGTTTAAATGAATTTGCATTTAAGTAGCTTTTCTGTCTGTAAAACTGCATCTCGAATCTCGAGTAGCTATCACGATCTCGAGACATGAAAAAGATTAGAATCATATCCCCACAGCAGATCCTACTGTCGCTTTGGGATTAACTTGAAGAGAACCAAGATTGATGATATTTTAATCTTTACGATGATAGGTATGACGGACTGAAGTTTCTACGAGCTTTTTGATTTGATGCCAATTTAGCTGAGATTTTCCTACTTGGATTTTTTAAATTAGTAAATGATTTATTATCTGTATACTATACTTTACCATGCTATGCAAATCTATGCAGCACGCATGCCAGCAAACTCATAATTCCAGAATGTTTAGTGTAACAAATTGTAAAAAGCATATTATACCTCAATATTAATTTGTAAAATAGTATGCAGGCATGCTAGGAACTTGTATAAACTCCATAAAAATTAATTTCCTATTTTAGGTATTTTTCTTTACAAAGTATATTGTAAATACATACTGTAAACTGTTTTATTGGAAATTTTTGAACAGTTGATAACTAAACAAAACCAATAGACCGAAATATTTATTTAATTTCAATTTAAATCACATAACATTTAAAAGCTCTTGCAGTAAACTATCTTGATTAAAACTTTTTTCATACAATCCAACACATTCCTTAAAAATTTCATTTTGTAAGAACAGTCTAGTCTCACGTGTCTATATAGACACGTAAGAAATTAATTAAATTAAATTAAATTACGTGTCTATATA
>JAQFXM010008440.1:0-10657 GCA_034693345.1 Entomobrya multifasciata | reverse complement strand
TAATAACATTATTCTATTTAAAATCTTAATTTCATGGGGGGATTTCCCCTCCTGTCCCTGACTCTGGGGGGGATAAATCCCCCTCGTCCCCCCCTGTTCCGCAGTCCCTGATCAAGACCCATGGTACTTCTTCGAGTGAAGGACTTGATATCTTTGTTTGGGCTGCTGTGCGTCACCTTTGTCTTTGCCATTTTTTATGGTAGCTTCTCAGGATCATTTTCAACTACCACTGCTGAAGAAGCGCAAGTAGAGGTCATGAATAACTTCCGTGCTGTTTTTGTCACCACCCCGAATACTGAAGTGGCCAAGAAAATTGCGCAGTAAGTTAGTATATAATCGTATGCATTGTTCATTCATTCATGCAAATTTTGTAGCACGTTTTTAAGTGTTAATGATTCTTATGTTTGTTTTTTAATAGTGGTCTTGTGTCCAATAAACTAGCCGCGTGCGTGAACATTATTCCTCAAGTTACTTCAGTGTAAGTATACAAGTTAAATTGTTGGGATATCCATGCAGTTTAATTTTTCGTGGGCTAATACTGAATTTTTACTTCTCATGTTTTACCAGCTATGAATGGGAAGGAAAGATTAATGAAGATACGGAACAGCTTTTGGTAAATCAATTATTTCCTTACTTATATTTAATTTGAAAACTTTGCTTTTATGTGGTACAATAATAAGAAATTTTGCGTTTCTTTAGATGATAAAAACCCAGTCTGATCAGTTTGATAAAATCGACAAGTTTGTGAAAGAAAATCATCCATACAGTGTCCCTGAAGTCATCGCTGTGCCAGTAAGCCATTTCTTAACATTTTACCAGCATAAATGAATCTAGAATTTAAAGCTAACATTTTTTCATCTGAAATTCTCTGCAGATTGAACAAGGAAGTGAGAAATACTTGCAATGGATTAAAGAAACCATTGGCGGAAAACCATCGTCCTAAATTTATCTCGTACCCTTTCCCTGTGTAATCCAGACTGATTTTTCATGCCATCTTCAATCATGAAATTCAATTACAAAAGTGAAGATGGTGAAATAGATTTAATTTGTTTGGAAGCTTCAGAAGACTTGAAAACCATAACATTAGGAACACCCCGTACAGGAACTTCATGTAGCTTTAAGATAACCAACTTTCAAAAACTTTCAACTGAACATGATGAAAAAGCCAATGATAAAATCCCTTTGGCACCATCCACATATTTGTCGTCTGGCGAAACAGCTGAACCACGCAATCGAAGTGCTGTAATTGGATTTACTAGTACATCTGAATTCGACAGGCTTTTTGATGTTTGCCTCACTCGACTTCATGTTGGGGAGAGTGGTCAGTTTCAAATCAAATGCTGCCGATCAGAGTCTTCTTATAACTTTACATTAGAATTAGTCGAAATTCATGGTAAATTTTCAAATATGTAATATCTTCGACAAGTGTCAATTTAAATATGTTTATGTTTGATTTTTGACATGTTATATTTTTGACTGGTTTCAGAATCTTTTGAATTATATGATCTCAGCCCAGACAGAGTGGAGGAATTAACTCGCTCATTGAAAGATGCCGGAATTCTCCTTTTTTCGAAAGGATACACAATTGATGCATTTTATAAATTCAGTGAAGCTTTCAAATTATGCTCTTTGGCTCATCCCCGCACAAGGAAGTCTGCCCAAGTAAATTTCATTTCAACTTTACAAAGTAATATGGCAAGCTGTCATGTAAAGCTTGGAAATTGGGAAGATGCGATCGACCTATGCAATGCAGTAGTTGAGCAAGATCCAAACAACGTGAAAGCCCTGTTTAGAAGAGGTGTTTCCTTTATAGAAATACAGGTAAGGAATACGCGTGCAGTAGGATATTGTATGACAGTCAATGTAGATAAATTGCAGTTTTTAATTCAAGTTATTTTTAAATTTTACGTTTTCAGGAGTATGAAAAAGCTGGGGATGATTTGCAAAGGGCCAAACAGTTAGATCCAGATAACCAAGCAGTGAGAACGAAATTGGTGCTTCTTGATGAAAAAAACAAAGCGTTAAACGCAAAATATGCTCAAGCAATGAAAAAATTCTTTTCGTAAAGTCAAAGAAAAAAAACTACTACAAAAAAAGGTGTCAAGTAATTTTATAACGTGGAAGTACTAATCATTAGGTATAATAATATTTTATATTAATTTGTTAAATTATACAGATCTTACAAGTTGATTATATAGAGCTTACTGTTAATAACAAATTAATTAATTACATAAACTATCGATAATAGCACTTCATTCATTCGTTTTT
This sequence comes from Entomobrya multifasciata, assembly GCA_034693345.1. Classification (NCBI taxonomy): domain Eukaryota; kingdom Metazoa; phylum Arthropoda; class Collembola; order Entomobryomorpha; family Entomobryidae; genus Entomobrya; species Entomobrya multifasciata. The sequence continues at coordinate 8,389 of JAQFXM010008440.1, read as the reverse complement.
TGTAATATGTCCAGTTGAAACTTTTTGTACAGAGAACAAAGCTGCGTCATTGGAATTATTGTTTTCAAGTTCATGTAATACAACCAAACAAAATATATCTAATTAATTGATGTTGTAGTACGAGAACATTGATTTAATCATCTTGTTTTTCATAGTATCATCTTAAGTATTAGAACTTGATAGAGTAAAGGGATATTAAGGCACAGACCACCGAGCTTGAAGTTACTCGCTCCGACCAAAAAATTATAATAGTTTTCATCACACACATATGTAAATTATCTGTTGTAATAATATGACATGACATAACATGACAATGTTTTAGCCGACTGTTGACGCAATGATTGCATTTCTCCTACTTCTGTTTATTTATCTCATTTAATTACACAACGTATAATATATATTTTTATATATTTAATTTTAATTAATCCACGACCTTTGTGAAAGGATGATCACTGACTCATGAAAGGCTTTAGGTGAACGACAACCGACGTGTCATTTTTTATTCTTAAACATTACATTTTCAACGGTTTAAAATACAGAAAATATGGTGACACGGTGGTCTTCTCGTACATGTTTTTTAAACTTGTTTTGCGAGTGCCAATAATATATTGCATGATGAATGGACTTTCTTTGAGTAGGGGTGTGTCAGTGAATATTATAACCCATTATATTTAAGGCTACTTATTTTTCTTCTGCGACATCATTCCATCCATTAGCATTTCTGATGTGGCGGTTTCCAAGCCCTTTGCCACTAGTTTGACATAGACTGGTTTTAATACCTGAGTAAAAATCACAAATTGATTAACGTAAGCATAAATTTGTTAGTGTACTAGGCTATCAATAAGTTTGGATAACAAATTCAACTCACATATTCCCATATTGTGGATGCCCCCGAGTCAATATGACTTCCTATGTCTCTCATCTCGCCGCTGTATCTGTTTCAAATCATAACAAAAATCATATAGTTAATCTCTTGATCATGAGCATTTGGTTTAGCCATTATCACCAAGAATTAAAATGTGCATATAACTTACCGAACGTAAGCCCAAATACCAAGGACAAGAAGAGTGACACCCATCAACAAGTTGAACATGTTCGCAAATGAGTACATTCCGAAGAGTCCAAATAAGCCCGATAAAACATAACAAACTGCAGCAATAGTAAACAAAGTAGCTGGTGTCCTAGCCGTTTTGAATATATTTTTGCTTTCGTTATGTGATCGGAAATTAACGAGTAGCTCTTCAATTTCCTGAATAAGTTAAAATGTTAGTTAGTGAATTTTATTTAGTATCAAAATGCAAAAGATTGAATATATTATTTATGAACACATTTTACCTTGTCTAATTGATCCCTATATTTAGTGGAAAATTCGTCACCTCCCATTTTTCTTCTACTCTGAAAATGGTCCAGGGATTTCTCCTTGATTTTACTGTGTTCGCGTTCTAATTGAGCTGTGGACATAAATGGCTTGGTCCCTCCGCATACTTCTTCCATGGACGATGAATACATTTCTTTGGCACTAGCGACAGCTGAAAGGTTATTGGCTTCGGCTGTGGCTTCTAACATAGATTTAGGCTCTGGAAGCTCATTGCCTTGATATACCGCTGTGTAAGCTTTGAAGTAATGAAGAAGTTCTTTCGCCTTCACTTTATTGCCTCCAATTCTTTTCACTAGCAGGTTTCGCGGAGAGAGGACAAGCGGCACGAATTCAGACAACTGTTTGCGGAAATCAGTTTCAATATCTAGATAAAATCACGAAAATAGCTATTGTTTACGCTCTGCCTATCATTAACTCCTATTACAATTCCTAATAGATTTTAACTACCTGAAAGTCTGCCGTCAAAACTAGGATTCGTCGCTACTTTAAGGCCTGGATGGGGCATTAAATAGCAAGAAATTTCTGCGAAGCACGATCGGATATGCTTTCTGAGGGATTGAAGCTCGTGATGTTGTTTTTCCGAGACCTATAAATGCAGTAAAGAAAATTATGAGTGGTGGCGACAAACTCTCGTCGCTGAAGATACATTTTGTACAAAATTACTTTTACCTGAAGCCGTCTTTCTAAAATTTGTTTTCCTCCATCAAGACCATAGGAAGCTTCATAAGGATAACTCCAATCTCGAACTAAAAATTGCAGTTTTTGAAAAGGCGTATCGCCACAATCTTCCAGAGCTAATCGACCGTATTCCGTAAACAACTGAAGGTGCTGTAGATCATCTTCCTGAATGTTTTGTGTCAGGTTGTAAATTTGGACAGAGCTGGTCATTGTGCTGAGTGCAAAAATCGTTGCGCAGTCACGAACTGTGCTCTGACTGTCAAATGCACCCTATATCAACCAAAATTATTACAGAAAAATTAACAAATTTTCAAAGATTAAAATTTCATTTTGGTTTACTGTGAACAAATTTACCTGAGTATCCATTAATAATACAGCAATTTCTTCTCCTGAAGGCAATTTGACTCGGAAAACTTGAGACCAGAGAAGAATGCCAGTAGTATCTCTTTCTGCTCCTCCTCGCCAAGAAAATCCATCCAGAGGAGCTTCATCCTTTCCAAGCCAGTCACCTTCACCCTAATATGATTTTTTAAATATAAAAATTAGCACAAGAGCAAATATAAATTATAAAAATGATAATTCAGACTATAATAATAACTCAAACTCACCCCACATTTCAAGTAGCGAAGGAAGAAATCCAACATGAAGGATTTACCCTTTCGGAATGCTCCAGCAATGGATACGACAGCAACAGGTAAATCCTTGATTTCATCTTGAAGCAATACCTTCTCCAAAGCCTCTTCATTCAGTTCAAAACTATGTTCATCATTACTGTTCACGATCTGGATGGCTTCCCCCACCTCACCTACGGTTAATTCAGGTAAATAACTCATTGTTAAAAATCACGTATCTCAAATATATTCAATAGATTCCAAAACCTTCCTTCGTCGTGAGCACAAATGTATGACAAAATACTAGAAGCTTAGCTTAGCTTTTTTCTACATTTGACCATGGAGTGACATCATCGTCCTCTCAAGTCACAATCTCTTGTAAATTTCCTACTTTTCAATTATGAACCACCGTGTATAGACCTTATCGTGGAAGAAAGGTCTTTGCATGTTTTTCGCGGACGGAAATTAAAACATGATAGGACACTCCTCAACCGTCGCTGTCGGATAATTTTTTTGGCAATAATACCCTATCTACCCTAAAGGAGATTCCGACCATCCTATTGTGAAAAAGTGCTTATCCTGACGTGGCTCCTATTTGCAAATGTGCGAAAATTTCATGCAAGATATTTTTAGAACATTATCATCTAAACCGCTTTATGATGTTACGTATGATACACCGTAATAAAACGGTTTGCACTCTCAATGTTAAAAAAGGTTGGCTGCATTTGTAAAGACTGTACGAAAGAAAAAGTAATATTGAAACTTGAGCCAACAACTGATCATTTTATAAGGAGACAAGGAAAGCATGAAAGACATTCTTATAAAAAATGTACTACCAACTACGCACGCACTATGCACGTTTTCAAAGTTGTCAAATGAAGCAACGCTTTTCAATTTCAGTACATCAACCGAATCCAAACTGAAATGGTTGTGTTGTCAGTGTAATATTTCATATTAACTGAAATCTCAACTTTAGTGATTGCTGGATTGTTTTACTGCTAATTTTCTATTTTTTTAGTCAAGACAAATTTCCTTTTTTGTTTTGAAGTAGAGTAGACCTCCACGGTCAGAATTACAAAATACTGATTTTGTGCTCACTTACGATTATAAAATAAACCAGAAAATTAATTTGTATAAAAAGTTTACTTACTTGAAGGTCCAATAAACTCACTCTTTGACATTTTGGTTCTTGTTTTGTTTAAATAAAACTACAAACTGTTATTTCCAAATCATACAAATAGTGAGCGTGCTCAATTGCACAGCTTTGTAACAAATTTTCCTACCGGTTGTTGTTCACATTAAATGTGTATTTTTTATTATCAAGTTTATCAATTTTTAGCACGAAAACACACGATTACTATCCAAAAACTACGGAGTCACTTTTACTTGCACTTTGCACTATGCACCTTTCTCATAATCAACGTGTATTCAACTCAAAACGATTCAATGACGCAGCACAAATAGCTATGGGAATTTGATAACAATATCAACAGGGATATCCACTAAACTACGCAGTTATTTAAATACTTTGTACCAATTTAAATGTCTGTTTTTCAGTGAACTTTAAAACACTGACTGAAAATTGGTCGCATATTTTTTGCACTTTCACAGTTAGCTATCAGCTGAGTTATTCTTTACCTGTCAGCTGACCAAGTAGGGAGTCATATGGTTCATCAACAAACAGATGACTGCAGCACCTAAAAAAATAACAAATCCAAAATACTGTTTATAAAACGCATGATTTTAATCAAAAAATTATGATTAAGTAAACTTAATTGTAGAATGTGTCATGCCATAACACAGAATCATTAAAAATGCCTATGCATACGAACATATCTTGATGATTTTAGTCAACGTAATATCACATTGTATAGTACCAGTACCATTGTGTACAGAGGATACCTGTGGTATTGGTATCACATACTCTACAACTACAACTACAAGTTTTATACTACCTGCAATAAATATGAATTTTCAAGCAAGACAGTTTAATTTAGCATAAAAAATTACGCAATGCCCATTTCCTGCTGCGTTGCGTCATGAGAGACTGTGAGTATGGTTTCGTTGTTTCGTTTCAGCTAAATGTATGCATTACTGTTGTCGAGAATAATGATAACTATGCTATGTAATAGTCACAATTTAATTTAATGTTTCATATGGCCTAAAACCCTGCATTTTAAAGAAAAAGTTGACAAACAAACATTTTCAAAAGTACCAAATTACAAATGTAATAGCTGCTATTGAATACAAACAAGGGTAGTTTTAAAATTGTTAACTAACTAACTGTTCAGTAAAAACTAAATGCTACCATCAATATCAATGTGATTCTTCTAAGCTTATGTAATCTGGTATCTTTCGTCTAGTCCAAAATCGTATTAATAAACTTATGAAGCCGTTAGATTGAATTATCAAACTTCAATTTGTAACGGATAAGAATAATTGATTTGACTGATAAGATATTTCCACAATTCACTCCAACTTATATTCCAGTGATTTAATTTATCGTCACCCACATGACACCCCACACAAGATCACGCTGTGGGAATTAAATCAAGACAATCAACTTGTAATCAGTCAGTGGTCAGTGATGATGATAGTGATGCGGGGTAATGTGATCCTGCAAAAATTACAGATAAACTATTCACTGCTACACGACCGTCCTTAACATTGATGGGTAGCTCAACAACAACAACAATCATCAAACTGAGATGCGATTGAGACACAAACTGCCAATATTTAATGATTGTGAATGGGAGCCCTGGCCCTGACCCTAACCAACCAAGAACAAACCAAGGAGTCATTTATAAAGAAATATAATATGCCATATCGCAATCAACAGAACCCTGTGCTGCGTACTTGTAAGTAGTTACATACACACGCATCACCACGTAATTGAGCTCTAAAAATGAGCATCTTGGCAATGTATGCAATTAATTCATGGTTTCAAAAAGTTAGTTTCTCGGTTGAACAAACCCAAACTTTTCTAGCCCGACAGCCGGACCCAGATGGTGATTTCTCACAAATTAGCATCAAACAGGTTTCAGGGCTTTCATCATCATCAATCCCCAATCCCCACTATCACTTATTAATGTGTCGGATTTTTTCTGCAGCTTTGTGGTGTGTCTACCAGCGGCAGCATTGTCTTGAAAAATTAAAATCAGTACTTTCTATCTATGCATTGTGCAGTGCATCGGGTACATTTTAATCCTGAGCTACGGTCTAAAGATATTTTTTCTTGTCACAAAGTTGCAATCATGTCATAGTCATACCTACTTTTGAGAAAGAGGGCATAGGGAGCGATTATACATTATAACTTTCATATTAAGCAGTATACCACGCCATATCAAGTCCCATTTGAACAGTCACTGATAAAACGATCTTTTCTTTAGAATCTTCAACTTCAACGCAGCCCAATGGCCAAAAGAACAAATTTTAAGTATACTGTACTCACAAGTTAATGTAACATGCTAACTATTTAGCAGCTTCTTTGCTTGAATAACCTCGCTTGCTAGATTTTAATGTACATGCTAATTGGAATGGAATGGAATATAAAGGCCGATCAAGGATGAGATAGTTATTGTTTGATGGCAATGCAAGGGCATCTCAGTAAGTTAAAAACACTGCGACTGTGACAATGAATTGAATGAATCAATGAGCATGAATGAAAGGTTGAATACTTTGCGATATGCACTGCATACTGCATACCTGTACACCTGTGCAGTATGGACTATGGACTCTCAAATTATCCGCAACTAATTATAATGAACGACTGCTGTTCTGTTGCACTTTTTATAATTAACTTTTATAGTCCCAACTCCCAACAAAGAACTGCTGTAAAGCTTGACTTGACCATTTTGTTCTCCACTTGACTGTAATAAGCCATTAAACATGGTTGGCAAAAAAAAGTATCATCATTAGTTTTTACATGTCTCTGATGTGCACTAAAGACTAAATCACTCTTTTCGCACGGCTGTACTTATAAGTCAACTTATTGCATACTTTTTTGCCGATTTTGAAGTCACCGTGGTGTGTGGTGCTCGATTTATCACCTGAACAATGAACAAAGCATCGTATTTGTAGTCAACATGACTATGCATAAAAATTATTAGTCAAACCAAAACCTCCTCCTCTCTTCCTACGCACAACTTTTCACACACGTAACATTATGCACTACTTTACTCAAAAGTTATTGTTGCTTTTTTCCTATTTGAGTTGTATTGTATTGCATCAAGCTTAGTATACTTACTGGACTAACAATAATATGAACGTTAATGGATGAGAAAATGAGAATGGAAAAGCCACCATTCCAACAGCAATTCGTATTTTTTTAAACGTTAAATCAGTTTTTGCTGCTAATAATTTAACCTTGATTTGCCTTTGAATGGAGGAGCATTGAGGTAACAAAATCCAATGTTGCATGAGGAAACTCACTTAATTTAACAAAATTTGCTTTATATTTAATTTAAGTTTAAATGTCCCATTTCAAAGGTCAGTGATCCAATCCATCTGCGTCAACAACACAAAATTATTTATAAAAAATCTTCACAACTTTAAATGTGTTAAAACTAAATGCATTTTGTTAGTTTTTTTAGAATTTTTAAACTGTTCACACAAGTTTCACATATTAAGGTGCACTATATGCACTGAGTGAGCTTTAGGATATAAACCAGAGATTATATTTTTACTACAAACTCAAAAATGATTTATGAAAGGTAGCATATGATGATGATTGATAAGATATAAAAGATAAGAGCTGCTTTTACACATGACAAAAATCGTCATGTCGTGGTCGTGATTTACAACCATGCAGTTACTTCACATTCACACTCCTCCGTGTATGCAATGCATTTTTTAGCAAATAAAACCATAATAAATCTTAAATTACTCTATAAATGACATTTTTTCTTTTTCTCCTATTTTAGTGACAAACTTTCTATTTTTGTTTTGTGGTATCATCCTATTTTTGGTCAAAACATCAAAACTGCTATTTTCATTTTCACACTCTCAAACTAAATATATTCATTATACTAACATGCATAAGAAGAGGAACTATATTTTGCAAACCTTGTCGTTTGACAGATGAGTTAATGATGTATGCGCACATAAAAATGCAAGTAATATATTTGTGTTCAGAAGAAGGCTTACATTTGCAAGCATTTTTATAATGGACCATGGCACGACGACACTACACGTTCACTCACTCTTCCCGTTCGTCAGTACTTACTAAACGGTTTTATGCGATATCTTATAGAACGACGACGATGCGATGATGATGACATGACAAGAACAAATCAAAACCATTCACTTTTTATCTACGTGTAACTTTTGGGTGTTTGGCTGAGTAAGCTGAATGAATACAAGAAAAACAAGCGATTGTGTTTCATGTAGGGATATTCCGTTCCGATTCTGTTGCATGCATAAAAAATGAGTTTTTAAAAAAGATCTCTGTTCATTTTTTTTCAATAAATGTACGATACGATAGGAATAATTTATCTATCTGACTAACTGACAAGTTTTACTGGAGATACCACATATAAATCACGTTTGTTTAAATATTTTCGCAGGCAGCAAATGTAAAAGGGTGAGAGGTTGCTGTTTTGTGATGATGATCATGATGATGATATTGATGAAGAAATAATAGTTTACCTCTTTTTTTTTACTGAATTGCAAAAATATTCACGCAAACGGTGATGTCGATGTCTTTTGGGAGTTATTGCATTGT
>JAQFXM010008439.1:0-10658 GCA_034693345.1 Entomobrya multifasciata | reverse complement strand
GAATCGTCCCAATTAAAGTGGAATCGTCCCAATTAAAGTGGAATCGTCCCAATTAAAGTGGAATCGTCCCAATTAAAGTGGAATCGTCCCAATTAAAATGGAATCGTCCCAATTAAAGTGGAATCGTCCCAATTAAAGTGGAATCGTCCAAATTAAAGTGGAATCGCCCAAATTAAAGTGGAATCACCCGAATTAAAGTGGAACCGCCCGAATTAAAGTGGAATCGCCCGAATTAAAGTGGAGTCGACCGAATTAAAGTGGAATCGCCCGAATTAAAGTGGAATCGCCCGAATTAAAGTGGAATCGCCCCAATTAAAGTGGAATCACCCCAACTTAAGTGGAATCAGCCCAATTAAAGTGGAATCGCCCGAATTAAAGTGGAATCGCCCCAACTTAAGTGGAATCAGCCCAATTAAAGTGGAATCGCCCCAATTAAAGTGGAATCGCCCCAATTAAAGTGGAATCGCCCCAATTAAAGTGGGAAAGCCCGAATTAAAGTGAAATCGCCCCAATTAAAGTGGTATCGGTCCAAGTAAAGTAGAATCTCCACAAATAAGGTATAAACTCACAAAACATTTTTCAACATATTTAGTAATTTAGTGAAGACTAATGTGAAAAACTAACCACCACATTATTTTAACTTTTCGTAGACTGGAACGGCGAAGGATTCAAAGGAAAAGGAAGAGGCAAAGGGAAAACTCAGAGGGATACGTTAGGGAAAGGAAAATAGGAGTTCTATCGGTGGAGGTTAGTTTAGGCGTATCCAAGTATACGTGAATATTTAAAACCGTATCCAAGTATACGTGTATATTTAAAACCGTATCCAAGTATACGAGTATATTTAAAACCGTATCCAAGTATACGTGTATATTTAAAAACCGTCTCCAAGTATACGTGTATGTTTAAAAACCGTATCCAAGTATACGTGTATGTTTAAAACCGTATCCAAGTATACGTGTATATTTCAAAACCATATCCAAGTATATGTGTATAATTCAAAGCCGTATCCAAGTATACGTGTATAATTCAAAACCGTATCCAAGTAAACGTGTGTACTCAAAAACCGTATCCAAGTATACGCGTATATTTCAATACCGTAACCAAGTATAAGCATACATTTTTGAATCATATCCACGTATTCGTGTTCATATCACAAAGTACCCAGACGTACGTACATATATCCTTTATACAAAACTACTATGGAGGAATCAAGGAAACGTCCCAACAATGACCGGAATGACGAAGCTGATGACAAAGAAAAACTGAAAGCTAAAAAAGCAGCGTATGAAAAAGAAAGACGTAATAAACAGACGGAGCAACAGAAAGCCCAACGGCGCGCGGCTAATGCTGCCCAGAAACGAGAAGCTTACCAACGGACAAAAACTCTACGTGAGCAACACCAAATAAGTGGTAAAGTGCAAAATGAAGAACATGCTCAACAACTAACTTTGGCTCAAAAAGCAGCCGCTGCAGCTCGAAAGAATAAACAATATAATACTGAAACGATTGAACAACGGCAACGACGCCTTCAATCCATGTCTGATACAAATCGTCTAAGACGGGCACAAGAAACTGAAACCGAACGCCAGAAACGCCTCCAGTCTATGGCTGGACATAGTCGTTCAAGTCGAAACCATGAAACGCAAAGCGAACGTCAAGAACGGCTTAAAGCAATGATAAGCAGGAACAATCTTCGTCGAACAAGCGAAAAACTGACAACATCGAATTTATTGAAACGAAACGCAGAAAGAGCGCTTACAAATGAACTCGAAATATCAGAACATTATTGTGGCCCATTAAATGCTCTATGCATGCATTGTAATGCAAAACATTTTGAAACTGAACTTTTTCATTACAAAAACATTCTTGACGATCATGGTAAAATACAACGAAGAAAGAGTTTTACTCAATGTTGCAGAAACGGACAAATTGTATTAGAAAAGGCACGACCGTACCCTGAACCCTTCTTAAGTCTAATGAAGAAGACTGATAACAATGGAACAAACTTTATGGAAAATATTAGATCTGTCAATAGTTCATTTGCTTTCGCATCAATGGGAGCGCAAATCGATACCCCAAAAGGATATGGCCCTTATTGTTTTCGCATTCACGGTCAAATCTACCACAGAACTGGAACTCTTCACCCTGAAGATGGAGTAAACAGACAATATGCGCAGTTATATATTTTAGATACAAATGACGCAAATCAAGAAAGAATAAAACACTCGGCTAATTCCGGTGTGACAAAAGATGTATTTGTTCTAATTGCTGACTTCATGGAAAAAAACAATCCATTTACAAAGGCATATAAAATGCTTCACGAAGTGGAACAAGAGTGTTTAACTGATGCACGTAGTCATGGGATGGATGTAAAAGACATAGTGATGGCTTTAATACATGACAGAAAACAGGACCAAAGAAGATATAACGCCGCTAAAGCAAATGAAGTAGCAGTTGTGTTTAACAACGCTGATGGCATGCCACCCTTATACAGGGACTTGCTTATTCATTTGAGATCTGCACCAAATGATTCCAACAAAGGAATGCAACGTATAAGCATTTTGAACAATAATTTAGAAGCTTTAGTTTATCCCATTTTGTTTCCGTTTGGAGAACAAGGATGGCATGTAGATTTATTGAGAAACAAGACGGGTTCCAGAACAAGGATTTCATTAATGGAGTACTATTCATACAAACTATCCATTCGAGATGATTTTAATGCCCTTCTGAATGCTGGAAAGCTCACTCAGCAATATTTTGTTGATGCATATGTTAAGATGGAAGGAAATCGGCTGAATTATTTGCAAACGCATCAAAAAGAATTGCGAGGTGATACGTTGAGAGGTTTGCAAGACTACGTTGCTACAACTGATGACCTTCAAGGGAAAAGAGCAGGAACCGCAGTAATTTTACCTTCATCCTTTCAAGGAGGTCCACGCTATATTCAGCAAAATTATCAAGACGCAATGGCGATAGTAACTAAATTTGGGAAACCAGATTTATTTATAACCATGACTTGCAACCCTAAATGGAAAGAAATTACCGAAAACTTGCTTCCTTGGCAGCAAGCAGAAAACAGACCTGATTTAGTGTCCAAGGTTTTCAACTTGAAATTAAAAACATTGTTAAATGAAATAAACAACCCCAGCGGTGGAATTTTCGGTAAAGTAATAGCTCATGTATACGTGATTGAGTTTCAGAAAAGAGGTTTGCCTCATGCGCACATTTTAGACAAAGACTCTAAATTAACAACTGAAGAAAAAATTGATCAAGTGGTAAAAGCAGAAATTCCTGACAAACAGGTTAACCCAAGACTTTTCGAAATAGTAACTAGACACATGGTTCATGGACCATGTGGTAAAGGCACTACCAGTCCATGTATGAAAGGTGATGTTTGCCAGAAAAAGTTTCCCAGAGCTTTCCAGCAACATACCTTAGGCAATGCCAATATTTCGGACGGATATGCTTTGTATAGGCGTCGTGCTGGATTCGAAATATCTGTTAAAGGAAAAATAATTCACAATGGCTGGATCGTACCATACAATCCATATCTTTTGCTCAAATACAACTGTCATATTAATGTAGAAGTTTGTGCATCTATACAAAGTGTCAAATACCTGTTTAAATATGTTTACAAAGGACATGACTGTGCCAATGTCAAAATAAAAGATCCTAATGTGATTGGGGAAGATGAGATTCAGAAGCATGTTGACTCAAGGTACGTCAGTGCTCCTGAGGCTTCGTGGAGATTATTTGGTAACGATATGCATGCACAATCGCATTCAGTCGATCGTCTTGCTGTTCATTTACCCGGTGAACAATTTGTTGTTTTTAATCCAAATGGTAGAACAGATAATGAGAATAATCACTCAATTCAGCAAGGCTCTTTAGAGCAACAAGTAAGTAATGCTCAGGCAAAAAATACAACACTTACTGGATGGTTTGAACTAAATCAACGTGACCAAGCTGCGCAAGCGTACTACTATTGGGAAATCCCTTTACATTACACCTGGGTTAGCAAGGAAAGGAAGTGGAAAATTAGAGAAAGATATTTTAACAAGATTGGAAGGATGTATACGGTGAGCCCAAAAGATGCTGAACGATTTTACCTCAGGCTTATATTGTTGCATGTGAAAGGAGCTACAAGCTTTGAGCATATTCTAACAGTAAATGGTATTATTTATGGAACATTTCGAGAGTCAGCAAAGGCAAGAGGGTTTTTACTCGATGATGATGTATGGCAAAAAACATTAGATGATGCAATATCATGCCAAATGCCAGTACAGTTACGACAAGTTTTCGGGTACATCTGTGCGTATTGTAATCCAACAGATCCAAAGAAACTTTGGTATGATAATATCCAACACTTTACTGAAGACATTTGTATTAGAAGGCATGCAAAAGATATGCCGTGCCGCGATTGTGAGCTTTATGCGTTGAAAGATTTAAAAAAGACTCTCAATCTGCTTGGTAAAAATATGGCAGACATTGGGTTGCGCGAGCCTCCACAAAATTTATTAGACATAGATGCACAATATATCGATGCAGATGAAGAAATGAAAACAGCTACAGCTATGATTGAAACATTGAATTTTGATCAAAAAGTTGCTTTTGATGCAATAATTGAATCAATAGATAGCACAAATAAACAATCGAATTATTTCTTTATCGACGGACCTGGCGGAAGTGGTAAAACATATATGTATAGGACGCTGATACATTTTATAAGGGGCAGAAGGCAAGTTATTTTACCTGCTGCATCAACTGGAATTGCTGCAAACTTAATGAGTGGTGGTAGAACTTTTCATTCATTATTTAAATTAGGTATACCTATTACCGATACGACTGTTTCTAACATCAAATTGAATTCAGTTGAAGCTAATTATTTAAGACTTGCTGTGTTAATTATAATTGATGAATGTACAATGGCATCATGTCATGCTTTGAACGCGATCGATAGATTTTTGCGGGAGTTAATGGATAACAATACACCTTTTGGTGGAAAAGTTATTCTTCTTGGAGGGGATTTTCGGCAGTGCCTTGCCATCATTCCACATGCTATGAGGCCAGCGATTGTACAAGGAAGTTTGAAGAGATGTTCAACTTGGAAGGGATTTAGAAGGTATACCTTAGTGAATAATATGAGATCAGAAGATCCAGCATATAGCCAATGGTTGTTAGAACTTGGCAATGGAAAATTAAGAAACCAATATAATTTGGGCGATGACGTAATTGAGATTCCAAATAATATGATATGCGCTGGATCAATTGTTCATGAAATTTTTGGAACATCTATAACGATTGAAAATGTCAAACAAATGTCAAAACGAGCAATTTTATGTCCTAAAAACGACAGTGTCGATAAAATAAATAATGAAATTTTACAACTTATCCAAGGCCACGAGCATCTTTACTTGAGTTCAGATTCAATAGTTAATGAGAAAGAGGGGGAGTATTTTACTGTTGAATTTCTAAACAGCGTCAATGCTTCAGGCATGCCACCACATAAGCTCAAGTTGAAAGTTGGAAGCGTAATTATGCTTTTGAGAAATTTAAATACCAAAAAAGGACTATGTAATGGGACGCGATTATATGTCACAGGGTTAAAAAATAATTTGATTGAAGCCCAAGTTTTAACAGGGTCTTCAGAAGGAATGCAAGTGCTTATCCCACGTATTGACATTTCGCCTACTGATATGCCATTTCAAATGAAACGAAGACAATTTCCAGTAAAAGTTGCCTTCGCGATGACGATTAATAAGTCTCAAGGGCAAACCTTAGATAAAGTTGGCATTTATTTACCAGAACCAGTTTTTGGACACGGGCAACTGTATGTTGCCTTCTCGAGAGTAAAGAAGTTGGAAGATGTCAAGGTGAAAGTCCTTGACACACCGGATCAAGGAAGGTTGTTGCAAGATTCTGAGCAGGTATTTACGCGTAATGTTGTATACCACGAAATATTTCAAGATTAATTTGTCTTCTAAATCCAAATGTATGTTTTGGAATAGTAATGTGTTTTAAAAATATTCAACCCTATAATTGATTCGTCTTCTAGGCGCCCGGCATTCTGTGACGGGCCAGTTCAACTAGTGTAATATATATCGAAAGGTTTATTCGAAAAATAGGATATAGGATGTAAACACATGAAAACCCTGACTTCATACTTACTGATGTGATGAACGTCACTCTCTCAAGAAAATCATTACTGTTATCTCTAGTCATCACTCAAATCATTAAGTATGAAAAATTCCTTGTGTAAAGACTGGATTATTTGTTAGTGGGGATTGGGGATAAAAGCCCGCTTTGTTTTATAGAGCGATATGTACTTCGGAGTCTTTCTGAGAAATTGGAATTATGGTCTTGTAGCAATTTATCATACCTCTCTACCAGTAGCTAGTAAACCCTTTCAACAATAGCTTTTTACCATCACAAGTACTCCACGTGAATAATAATCATTATCTTTCCAACAAAAAATGCGATGAAAGTATAAAGTTTGGATGAGTACCTTTGTAAAAATAAAAGTAGGTAAAACCAACTGAAGAATGTGGCCAGGGAAGCACTTGGGTCGGCGTAGCGAGATAGGCCAGGGATGAATTTTGCTCCAATCATGAAAACACAGCAGACATTCATTGCCCAGAAAACCCTTTTATAAAACCAAAATCCGCTTTATAATACCAATCATTTGTAGCAGCATTACATTCATTATATTCAACTAGCAAAAAAATTACCAATTGACAGTGTCCATGATGTACTTTACTTTTGGTGGATAAAAATTGGTACATTCCCTCAAAATGTTTACAAGAGCGACAACAAAAATAATGGCTGCTTTGATATACTCATAATAAGTGAAAGTCCGATTGTTATTATCCCGGAGCAGGTCCGCTAGTGCACCTCTTGGAAAAAGGAAACCATCTGGAGGAGGTTGAGTAACATTCTGGAAAATGGAAAGTACATGTAAATAAAATCTAGAGAGCTGAGATAGAGTTAGAGTTGGTCAATTAGACTACTACTGACAAGAGTACTAATGAAACGATGCGCTTTCTATTGAGTGAAATGCATAGTAATAAAAATAAATAAATGAAGAATGATGAAAATACATTCATCAGTCTAGCCAATTTCTGGAAACGAATACATACATGCATAGCTATATAACATGGATAAATACTTTTTCATGGAAGAAAGCTGTAGAGCATGTAGTCAAACAGACGAGGTCAAACATCTACCATAAATAAAAGGGAAGAGTAGCATTTTGGAGAAAATCGAGAATTCGTGTTTATTACTTACCCCAGATGAGCCATTGATGGATGTTGGTACTGATGTTGACGATTCGGAGTAGGACGGCTGTCGAGCTGAATGAATAAAGTGGTTAGCATTCTCACCACCACCATGATCACCACCAGTGATATTGGTTCTTCTGTTGCTGGTAATATTGCTACTATTGGAAATGATTCCCAGTAGATCAATCGCTAGTTCCGCTTGACTTCTGTCAGGATAATTCACGTCTCCTCCTGCTGCCGCTGATACTGGTCCGTGAATAATATTTTCACCAGTAACGCCACCACCACCACCATCAATTCCTTCTTGTCGATTACGTTTCAGGTAGCCGGATGCAAACGACGTCAAGATGCCCAGATAGCACAGGTACAGTACCAAATGTGAGAAATGAATGTACTTCCCGTATGCATTCCATTTCATTTGCAAATATTTTTGGGACAAGTCATGGGACAAAAGCTCTACTCGACCGTGATATACCATTCCCTGTGTGGAAACAAAAGAATGTTTACATCTCTGAAAATAGATGTGGAAATGGAAAGAGCAAAGCTGGCTCTACTCGCAAAATGAGGTACCTCGCTACTATACTACTGACAAACAATGGAGCAATCGATAAGTTGACAAAACGTGGTGGTAATGATGACAGTTTTATTTCAACGTGATAAATTGAAGCTGTACAACATTCTGACTTTTCATAAAACGAAGAGTAAGTACGTAAATTTTTTAATAAAAATGTGATCCTTTTTAGAATATCATACGCTAAAATTTAGTTGATATTTTTGTGGAGAAATTTTTAACTACAAAATTATTTCAACACGCCATGAACATGAAAACGCTGTCGTGTTGATGATTCTCTTGATCATGAAATTTTCTCTAGCTTAACGTTAGGGGGAAAAGAGCTTAACTTTTTTATTGTGAAAACAACCACTACCATCGTCATAATAATAGTCCTTAAACACAGATAAAAAGAAAACGATCTATACCTAAAAGACGACACTGCGGGTGAAAATCATGTTGAACGCTGTGTGTTTGTGTAATTTTTACATTTCAAAGCATCTGCAACGGTAACAAACTTGAAGTTCAGCTTTAAACCGTCTCAAGATGATGGTCGCTCGATCAACTTAAAGTAAATATAACTGGCCATACGAGATAAGAGGATACTTCAGACAGAGGATATATAATAGCTTCTCTATCAAACAGATCGTGATCACAGAGAAGGAAAGACATAACAAAACAAACACAAGGCTTCAACTTTCACTCTGCTGCATTTGAGTTCAATGGATGAAAAAGGAATATTGCGACCATAAAAGGTTATGACAATAACTAAAACTGCATTGATGGGAAAGAGAATCGTCAAAAACGGGTGCTTATTATCTGCACTTCAACGTTTGGATATACTACAACTACAGATATACCAAAGTTTATTGAGAAGAAAAGTAAACGACTTGAGAGGAATAACGACACGAAAATGCGTACCATACGATCAAATTTTTATTTAAACTCGAAGGAGATTATTATTGTAGACGTAGCAGCCAGTGGCACTCATCAACTTTTTAAAAGAAGCAGAGATAATGCCGTTGTGTGTGTATTGTATCCTAAAGATCATTTTCAAAAATGTTTAACCAAGTACATTTTCTTACAGCGATTTCCAAGTCTAGTCTCGTAAACTGAGAGAGTATGATAATGTAATATCAAGTTTATTCTTCGATTCAGTGAATGCAGAAGCGAATAGTATAAAAAGTAACGTGCATGTGTACTGTCAATTCCACATATTATATCGTAGCGAAAAATTTTACAGAAGAAATAATAAAAGAAAAGTTTAACAGCAAGATGTTATGTCAGTTGTTAGTAAAGTTCAGTTTGATAATAACGTCATCATGATCAAAGCGATGAAAATATAGGAGGGCATTTGACGAAATGAAATGGAGCTAAATTTATCTACACTCCATAGTCGCAAAATGAAAAGTATAAAAACGAACAAAGCGTCATTTAGACAGAAAACTTACGTTGAGAATAGGCAAATGCTTTCTCTCGATTGAGTTTCCTTGAAACTTTTCTTCAACTTTCTCGCCGGATTTTTGAATGATCGGTAACGGATCTCCCTCAGGCTCATTGGCCAACGCCAGCCATTTGAAATCGTATTTTATCTGAAAATTTGAATAGTGAAATTTCTTACATTAGCATGAAAGCCAAGTCACGAGTGGAGCTAGTTTTTAGTCATATGACTATGGGAAACTCTAGTGGAGAAAGCAGTAAAGCTGTTCAAGTGAAAGCAGAGAAAGTAAAAGGTTCAATGCGATACCGCGAGAGGTCGTATTTGTAAAAATAGCTAGTTACGTGGTAATGTTCCGAATCAGTCTTGGCATCTGACTTGATTATGCATCTGTCCAAAACGGCAGCAACGACTTGTGGCATATTAGCAACCAAAGCTAACATGATTGAGGGATACTTTCCTGACGACATGGCGAGTATCTCATTACCCCTGAAGCCCAATTAAATTAATTAGCTTTGAAGTAATTAAATTATATTTGTGTGATGTGATTATTCATAAAATTGAGTATCTTTACCGGGTACGATGCGTAACCATTGCTAGAGCCACACTAGAAAATTTATTTTGAAGTGCAAAATCTATCGCACTAAAGCCTTTGTAGTTGTACGTTAAGTTGCAATTCAATGTTAAGAGCAACTCAACAGCATCCGGCTGATTTTCCATGCTCGCTATATGAATTGGTGTATTCTGAAGGATAAACGATGGTTAGCGTTGTCAGCACATATGAACAAAGATGATATGACCTTCAATTTGCATTTACACATTTTTTCAAAAAAAAAACTTATATCAGCTTACCCCATCTTTGTCAGTTTGGTCCAAGAGATGTGAATGCACGTTCAATATAAGTTTCATGGTATCCCTGTGCCCATTTTTAGCTGCAAGATGAGCAGGAGTGTTTCCATTATGATCTCTATGAAGCAAGGCTCCTTTCTTAATCAAGGCTTGAACTACTCTAACATGCCCTGTAATAATGTGGTAAAACAGCAAGATTGTATCATCGACCACAACACACAATAAGACCTTGTAAATTATTTCCGCATCATGAAATCCGTACCAAATTGGCTTGCTATATGCAACGGTGTGAGACCGTTTCCATCTCCTTCATTGATGACCGAATTGTTTTGCTCCATTTTCAATATCTTTTGTACAATATTCAATCTTCCAAATCTAAGAAAAGTAAATATGCAGTGGAATTCATTTAAACATTTTACAATGCAATCTTTTCTTCAGAAACAGAAGTTTACTTTTACCTGCAAGCAATATGCAGCACGTTTTCTCCAACGTTGTTTTTAGTGATGATACTTGCACCGAGAGCTATTAGCTTCATAGCGTTCTT
>JAQFXM010008438.1:0-10661 GCA_034693345.1 Entomobrya multifasciata | reverse complement strand
ATTGATAAGCACCAACTAGATAAGCTAACGAATGAAAACGTTTTCCTCAAAGCTAGCAATATATTCCCAATTTTTCTGTTCAGTCTAAAGTTTGACAACGAAGTAAAAACATTTTTCCAACTTCAGAAAATAATTCAGTAGATTTTTAATTTAAGAAAAATGGCTGACCGTTGGAGAAGGGAAGATGAAAAATCCCGACAAAGCAAGTGGAATTAATATCATTTGAATATTTTGTTAATGTAAATTCTCTTAAAACGTTATTTGCTTCTAATTTGTTTAGACAAAGACAAGACCGATGGCAGCGGTTGGGATTTATTTGGAGCTATCGCAGGCGGTGTTTTGCTGGCTGGTGCAGCAGGATACGCCATTAGCAAAGTAGTAGAGCGAGCTCAGGAACAAGAAAAGGAAGAGGAAACGGACAGACGCGGACGTCCAAGTTCGTACGTCACTTCTAGAAATTCTACAAGCTTTTCTCGTCCAGCAAATGAAAGTTTATCTTTCCAGAGCTTTCCCGACGACACCATAATAATTGGTGTCGATGCCACAGAGAGAAGAGCTGGTGGAATGCTGGTGCTTCCAAATGCAAAAACAATTTACTTTTACTCCATTGACTGGTCCCATGTCTTCCAATTTCCTCCCGGACCTGACAAATTTGAATTGACAAATGTCCTTCTGGCACTAGAAATTTTTGAAAAGTATGTACGAAAGTACCGTGAGCGGTGGGATTCTTACCCTGAATGTTCATTGGATCTTAAAACTGACAATTCAGTTGGCAGTATTAAAAATCCATCCCATGCTTATCCAGGATTAGGGAATGCGGAGTACAAGAAATTTTATCTGGATGTTGCTGCAAAATTGAAGTCGCCTCCATTTCACGGAAACTGGAAACAAGTACCAAGACAAGATTGGCACATCAGAATGGCAGACAGATTGTCCAAAGTTGATCATTCCTGCACAAAGGATCTACCGGATGATTTGGATTTACCAGATCGCTTTACAGAATATACTGCAATCAACATATCAAAAACTGAATACGCAGTTTTGCACACCGTTGCAATGCAGGTTCCTGCACAGTTTTTAAAATGAGAAAAATAATTTTTTTGATGCAGGTGCATATTTAATTAAGAACACGTTAAATAATTACTTCCTGTACTTCAAAATAGTTTCATTCTCTGTTATATTTGAACTTGTAACGCCTTAACAAACTATTGTTTCGTTTTGGTCAACATAATTGAATCACTTAAATAAATAAATACACATCAAATTGAATGACTACAGTATTGCTGACCTAATTACATATATAATTTAATCCTCAAGCCTACAAACAAATAACTATTGGTACAAATTTTTTCATACGGTTTACTATTTTTAAACAGATTTAAATTACTTGCTATGGCAAACAATGGCAAATTTCATGAGATTGAGTGGTGAATATGCATGCCCATAATATCATATGCATATTATCGTATCTTTGGCCGTATAAAAATGAAAAAGTTCGCAACTTATTTAGGCATAGATCATTTATCCCGACTAGATCACCTGGATTCATTGGTAATAAATCAAGTAAATATCACATTAAATTTAACGATATTAAAAAGAAGAAATTGTGAAATGATTGAGGAGCAGCAGGAAACTGAACAAGGTATAATCTATTGATTTTAAGAAATCGTTGAATACTTTATATTGCACAAGTAAAGCTAATAACAAGGTAATAATTTCAGATGACAGCATAGTAATTGCTGTTGATTCCACATTAACTAGAGGTGGTGGTATTTTAATCCTCCCCAAAATCAAACAAATATATTTTTATTCCCTGGACTGGTCCAAGCTCGAGATAATCACAGAAGCCTCTGTAGCCCAATTGTTCAACATTGCTCTAGCATTAGAATTATTTGAGGAATTTGTGGACAAATATCGAAATCCCAAGAAAGGTGAAGACGACCAAAGTGAACAAATACAGTCGAAATTGATCTTCTTTACTCCAAATCAACTGTATTCACCGGAAGAGGATGGCCCGACTAACGGTGCAGCTATCAAAAATAGCATAAAAAAGTATCACAACTTTTTCATTGAATTAGAAGAAAAATTGAAAGCTGGACCATTTCGGGGCAACTTGAAACACATGAATATTGCCGAAAGTGATGTTAGCAGTTGTCAAGACAGTGTAATGAGAGCATGTGCCAACCTAGCCAAAGAAAATTGTACATTCGTCACTAGACTTTCAATCTTACAGAATGATGAAAAATTAAGCAATTATGCGACAGAAAATGTGTCAGACTCTGTGACCGCAATGCTGGCATTAGTTAGTGCAACTCTTTCATTTCCAAAATGAAACTGATGATGGTACACTAGAATAGGTCGTTCATAATAAAACAAATCACTTTAATAATTAATCAATCACGAAATAAAATACAAAACAATTGAAATATGTTACAAAATAAATTAAATGTTAAAATATTAAATACCTTCATACATTTAAATAATTAATAATTTAAAGAATAAATTTTTAACCCATTCACCATTGTACTATGACTTTACGCAAAACTATTCTATAATTTTAAAGATCACTTGGAAAGCTGAATCTAATCTCTCTTTCCCAGAGATCACTACAGATTTTTATAAATAAACAATTAAAATATAAAAATTATAAAATTATGGTACAATCATAATACAAATCACAATTCAGCTCATAATTTTTCATAATATGTTGAATATATTCACATAACTAAATTAACATAATGTGTATGTATCAGTAAGCTAGTTTGTATCGGACATTTTTGTGAAACAGAAAGACAAATAGTCATGATTGCATCACAAATTAATTTCCATTATCATCACAAAATCCTTAAAATACAAACCTGATATAAAAAGTAGGTTAACTATGTTGATTGCATCAATTACTAATAATCTAAATTGTACTACTGATGTCAAATAAATTAAATAAATATTTTATAATAAACTAATAATTTTTGTACAAAATGGACTATTTCTCACTTTGGTCTTTTTACTCTATAAGCATATAATGCTTGGCCATCACATACAATGTTTCACCAGCAAGAATGCAAGTAAAAATACAAAATCACACGTTTCTTATTTCTACTATGGTACAAATTGAAAGACATGCTTTTACAAAGGTGCAAAGCAACTTCATGATTTGCAATTTTAACACTAGATATTATCTTTAAGTGGTAACTAAATTAGAGATTATTATAATGTACATTTAATAAAGCTATAGTGTTCCTAAGAAAAATTTCTTAAGTCAAGTTTTCGATAAGAGTATCATCAAAATTCATTTCAGACATCCAATCAGGGCACAACTCACCAAACGGGATTTTATCCAAATCTGATGAAGAAGGCACTTCGTCACCATAACAGCTCTCGTCCATTTTCATTTCACTGGGTAAGAGAAGAGGGGATGGCCCGGGTGTTGAAGACAAGCTGAGCGTATTCTCAGGTGGGCATGTTGATGACACCAAACCGCTTATCTGAGGATCCCCATTCCCGTTCAAATACTCATTGATTTCCTTTTTGACTTGTCGGACACTTTGTGTGGGAGGGGCTGGAGAATAAGAAGGGGGCTGTGCTTTCCCCTCCACCAAATTTCCCAGGAACTTTCGTCTATTCCTTTTTACTGGCTCTCTCTTCCCTGCTCCCCCACAACCAGAGTCCTTGCATGATCCTTTGACTCCTCCAACTTGATAGTGCATTTTGGCATGCTTCCTCAGTGAACTGGGATCTGTGTAGCGCTTCTCACAGTTTTGAAAGACACAGGCATACGGCTTGCTATCAAAATGAGTACGTTGATGTTTAGCTCTGTCGGATGAGTTGGAAAACGCTTTGGGGCAATGTGGACATATGTAGGGACGCTCTCCGGTGTGGGATCTTAAGTGAATCTTGAGATTTTCCAGGCGAGAGAAGGCCTTGTCACATCCATCAACCTGATAAATTTAAAAAAGTGTATGGTTAAATTATATAGTTAATTTTAAAGGTTCCCTGAAATAGGAAAATATATAATTCACTGGTTGCATAGTATATATAATATATATGATATATGTGTTCATGTACTTACAGTGCATTTGTTAGGCTTGTGTCCAGTATGCACGCGCATGTGAATGAGTAGCTTGTAACGTGCGTTGAAAGGCCGGTTTCTGCGGATGCAGCCGTGCCAGAAGCAGCTAAAGTCTTCCTTGCGCACTTGAATGTGAGAACGTTCAATGTGGCAGATCAGCGAATCCTGAAACACAATTTAAAATAGGGATTTCATATTAAATTTCTTTCATTTTTAGTAAATTACAACTTCCCAAAACTACGTACATTTCTTTTTTCCTATCAATATAATCAATTCATGTATATATTTATCAAGAGATTTTTTACCTTTTGCAAAAATGAGGCTCTGCAGTCAATCCACATGCAGTCAAATGGCTTGCCATCTTCTAGCACGGAAGTTGATGAACAAATCCCCTCACTGTTTCCTTCTTTGTAAGTAGGTGGAGATGAGGAGGTAGATGACTCCTGGAAAGTCTTCAGAAATCGCTCTGCTCGTTGTCCAATACTTAATATTGGCAGTTTGCTGGCTGAACGGCTTTTTAAATCTTTGCTGCCGTTCAATGCTGATGTGTTGGTGGAAGAAGTCACAACTGTGTCACTGGTTATCTTTGATGGCGTCAGTGGTGGTGTAGGTGGGGCTTCATACGCACCCCCGATCATTGGTGTCACAGGTGGGTACACAAACTTCAAAGGTTGGTTCTGATGATACTCAAGATACAACTGCATGCCATTACGCCATTCATGAAATGGAGGTAATGGGGCTGTGACGTCTCCATTAATTTGGGTAGGAGACCAGTCTCCTGGAGCGATGTAGTTTCCAACAGGGAAAAAAATATTGGGAGAAATGCAGCCCCCATTGTCACTTCCAATTGTAAAACATGGGGACGCTGAGGATGTGGTGTCTGGGGACATGGACCCACTGGTTGAATATGGTGACCCGTTTCCAGTAGAGGAGAATGGACTTATTGGATCCATCCCCTCAGAAGTACCTACGGACGAACAAGATGGGGAAAGAAGACAGAGTGAGCTACCATTTCTTTCCAGAAGATTGATAGTTTTATTCCAACAAGCGGGGTCCTCCCACATTTTATATAAGGAAAGTAAATACGCAGCTAAAAATTTTACTTAAGAATTTTCAGGGAACTGTTCAGGAGATGCTAACTCAGCAAAAGTCGGATTACAAATGAAAACTCCGAAGTCGGTGCAGCTTGACTTGACTAATTATTGCTTTAGAAGAAGAAATTCATGCAAGTCAAGTGCACATGTAAAATGTATAATTTTTTGTCAAGCATCATCATCATCTTGTTAAAGATGTCATTCCTCATAATTTTTTCCAATAAAAAAATATTATTTATGCGAAACACTTGTACATTTTCATTTCTCTCTCTATCTCTCTCTTCAGAACATTTCTTTTTCGAACATATGTTCAAGCAGCTATAATTATCATTATCATTTCTCCACCAATGCACCGATTTTTTAATATTAGTTCAAGCATGCATGCTTCATAATAAAAAGTAACGACGACGCAGCAAAAGTGACACAGCAAAAAAAACGGTGGAATAAGATGGTAATAGTAATAGTGATATTGTGCCGGTGCGATGATGAGGTAGTTGACGATTTAACCCTTTTCTTTGTATTACATAGTGTTCTTATATCCCCATACCATAGTTCTACCGTTGTTGATGATATTAGAAAATAAAACTCTGAACAAAAAATGTTGACTTTTCAAAAGTCAAAATAGAAGAAGACGAAGGAGAAAATGTTTTGATTTAGTTTAGTTTTGTGAGATGTGATCCGAGAGAGATGAATACAAGTGTAAAAGAACTTTTACACTATGTTTTGTGATCTTACATGATGATGAGATGATGATACACGGTATAACAAGATGTTGATGATATGCATGGAAAAATAGAGTAGAATTTTTTCTCTTGTGACATATGTGGATGTAATAGATGTTAGAGTCAACGAGTGTATGAGCAGAGTAGTGCACAAATGTCGAAGAAGGGGAAACCCAAGTGCAGGCAGTGCAGCAGAAGATGGACGACATAGCGTAAAGATAGGTAGGGATGTGGAGTCGCAAAGTAAATGTAATTGGATCGGCTCTCTGACCCGAGTAATTATCCATGTACACTCGAAACCTTTCTTGAAGAAAAAGATACAACGTTCGAGAAATAAATGAGACGTTTGTTGATATATCTCTTCTTAGCATAATTTTGTGTGTGTATCTATTTCACTAAAGAGCAAAAATTAGAGATGAGAATGATGAGATGTGATGTGTAGCTGAGAAATGTAACAGTCTTGGTTGTCAACTCGTCTTCACTTAGTATTTATCATGATATGACGACTTGGATTTTAAGTCAAGTAGCATTATTATTAGCATTTCCAACTCTAATTATGTGGGCTTATTATGTGAGAAAAAAATGAATGTTGAATGTGTGTATTCCAATGTTATGACTTTTGTGTTATGACCTTTCATGATCTCATATTCATTTCACTTGACTTCCAATTAAGTATTTTTATTTTGGAAATCTCAGTGCACCCCAAAAATGTAAATATTTCAAAGATTGAGGATGGTGAAATGATTATCAACCTTTTATCAGAATAATATAATTGCAATAGAACATTGTTTCTTAGTTTACATAAAAAATAAAACCCTTCGGAATGGTTTTGAGCGTTGGGTAGATTTTGAATTGTAAAAAATACCGGTTTTTCCATCATTGTATGTTGAAATCAGATATCAAACGAAAGACTCTCAGTAACGGATCATTTCTCCAGTAAACCTCAAGTTTAGTCGCACTACTTTATTCACGAAAGTCGTAAGATGTAAGATCACAAGTATAAGGTGAACGATGATGATGAACAATAACTTGCCCATCTGGCTGAAAGATGACTGTTTAAAATTTGATATACATCATGTAATCCCTAACAGCATATATACTTTTATATCAATTTTATATAAAATATGGATTATTTTATATTGAATACTTCTTGCTTGTGTCTGACAGCAGCAGAGCAAACGTTTCTTCGGAGTTGGTTAAATGCTCGACAAACGTGTGCAGTGTGCAGTAAAGCAAAAAAAATATTTTCTAAATATTGTTATTTTTAGCCCAAGAACACAGTAAAGGGAAAATCTTTCTTTTCTTTGTTTTCCTTTTATAACGTTTTGTTTAAATTTAAATCTAACTTCTATAATGCATAAAGAAATGAGTTGTAGTCTTGATGGTTTAAATGCCACGTTTCAGTCGTATGTGCTTAAAAAACTTTTTATCCCTCCCACAGAGCGATGCCATCGCACAAGTTATCACTGTCGCAACTTATTCTCTCATTTCAAGTCTGATCTTGTAGAACAGAATATGGATTTAAGAAAAATATTATAAATCTTTACATATTTTGGACATGTGATGCATTCATTAGCGCAGCGCATTATACTATAAAAATGGATCATTTATAAACTAAAAGGAATAAGAACAAAGAGTTTTTTTTATTCAAGGAATACATGCATACAAACATCTGCAGTTGCATGGCATTTAAAGTCGCAACGCAACTTCGATAAGATGCTTGATTGAAAAGCCCCATTCTACAGATTGAATTGCAATATACAAGAAGAAAAAGTACATTTTCTTTTAAAAGAAAACAGCTTTGTGTACGAAAAACAACACAATACACACACAGCACACGACACCATAAAATTGAACTTTAGCATTTATTATACGAGTGTGTCGCGAACTTGTGAATGAAATTGATATGATCTTGATGGGTCGTGCAAAATTATCACCCCCATTGTGAATATCATACTCTCAATCGTTTTACGTTTTTAAAGTCTGATTTTACACACGTTTGAAATATGGTCTTTATCGCTTAAAGTAGATACATCAGCAATCACCAGATTTCTGCTGTCCCTAACCAATTTACTTGATTCATATTTTTGTTATCCCAAGTCCTAGGCAGTCATTAGTTGCATTTGCATCACTCAAGAATCCTTAAATGAGATGAGCGTTGTCGTTGTTACGTTGAATTTATATAAGGATAGCCATTGCAGCTATGTTATATTTTTTCCGGGATCGGGGACGCAGTCTATGACCAGCAGCATTGAATTTACATAGTTGCAGATTGCAGATGCTTTTTCAATACTTTTTGATACTGCTGGTCACAGACTGGGTCCCTAAATCCCGACAATAAAAATTACAGAGCGCTAATAGCTTACCTGTCAAGGCGTTCAAGTAAAATGAAGACTATCCTTACATCTACACGTACCTTGGCATCACTTAGATTTATTAGATACATATTGGAGATCACTAGTTAAAAAATCGATCTATCGCTGTCTTGTTATTCAAACGAGCCATCACAAGAACTCAAATCCATGTAAAAAAGAAAGATGAAATTTGTACTTTTAATTTGTTACATGGATTAAATAGATAAATAGGTCATTCATTTTTACAACACTAAACATTAATGATTTTTAAAACTACAAAATTCTATGAGATTTTAAGGATTATTTTAATTATGTATTAACGAATTAAGGTATAAAAGTAATTGAGGCTAAAAAGTACAAAAATAAGCGTTTTTCTATTATTCAGGGCAATTGTGGCAGAAAATTTGCACTATAGATTATATCAGTAATAATTTTTTAAATTAGACAATCAATTCTGAGTCATTATAGAACAATTTTTATGTGTTTCATTACCATTTTAGAAAAAATTCTTCCCATTCTGTTCACACGTGATTTTCTACTATCCATGTATAATAATAATACTTTCAACCAAAATAATTTCATCTCATCAGTCATCGTCATCATCATAATTCATTGTATTATTAGCCTGATTGGTCGAAAATGGTACTGTGTTCGACCAGAAATAAAATTTCCATTTCAAATTATTTTAGCAATTTTAAACATCACTCTTTCACATTACTCACTGCCAGAAATTGTTAAAATAAGCTGTATAGGTTACGACTTAAAGTAAATTAGAATTTATAAAAGTACTGTAAAAATTCCAGATGAAATTGGTGGCCTAATGTTTCATTTTCAAGCAATCAATATCGTTCATCCAGTTTGCGATAATTATTTTGCAAACAGTTTCTTAAAAATTGACTACAAACTACACGATAGTAACCAATTAGTTAAAATCTAAGCAGTTAAGCCTAATCAACGACCAATCTATTTTATCGAGCCAATATGACGTTTAACCAGTCGTGCCTAGATATTTCTATGTCAGTCAAACTTGAGGCTACATGTTGTAGTGAAACATGTCTAGTCCACTAATGTGGAAGGCTTTACAACTAAGCCGTTCAATCAATGACCGCATCTTATATCCTCATATAATCACTTTTGAATCCGACACCGAAAAAATTCATATAGAAACACGGTTTAGAAAACTGGTACTTGTTCATCTTTCATCGTGTGCTATCGGTTTCAACCTTTTTTGTGTGTTTCATTTTCTATGGAGAAATCTTTTCGACTCAAACTTTCAGTACGCTCATTTGACACTATTTTACGTAGCACTCGGTGGCTTCATGGT
The DNA here is from genome assembly GCA_034693345.1 of Entomobrya multifasciata. NCBI lineage: Eukaryota > Metazoa > Arthropoda > Collembola > Entomobryomorpha > Entomobryidae > Entomobrya > Entomobrya multifasciata. The sequence goes on along the minus strand of JAQFXM010008438.1, from coordinate 1,098 downwards.
ACTTCATCTTACACTTACAAAACTTAATCTCAGCATGGCACCGGAGTTACTGGGGGAGAGTTTTAACGAACTGATCAAATTTGAAAGAAAACTACACGGAAATCGAATGGACACGATTGGCTTTGCTACTACAATATCACATAGTAAACTACTCTTTAAAGGTACTAAATAATATTCATGCATTGCGGATTACATAAAAATAAAATATTACAATTTTAAAATAAAATTCAATCCTAATAATTTTAGAATTAGGAAAACTTTTTAATGGCGACCTCTCTGCAGATCTGATGGGTCTTATAATGTATGGCTTATCTATAGTAATGATTCTAATTGGTCTGGTGTGGTCCCCGTTTGGTACCTATTTCAATTTTGATCCCGGTTATCACTTTTTCGACTACATCTTTCATCCTATGGACAGTAATAGCAGAGTAATCAAAATAGCAACCTTTATATTTCGTTATATTGCCACACATTGGAGCGTTTTGGAAGCTACACGATCATACACATTGGTGCTCATCGCATTTATGGGTTACTATAACATGAATAATAGCTGCTTACATGCAATCAATGAAATTACCCTTTCAGAGACAACCATGAAAAAATATATTGAGCTTCAGTACATCGACAGGGTTGGTCAGCATGGTCTACAGTACCTCTCAGGTAGTTTAATGAGTGCAGGATTCCTCATCGTGGTGGTCGGAAATTGGCTCAGTCTAGTAGGCTGGGATTTTATTCCGATTCAAGTGAATTTGTCAATGACTTTAATCACTATTATTGTTTATTTTGTGATGTGTGAAAGCTTGCCAATGGCTATATATGCGCATGAATATAGCAAGAAAATTATTTATACATGGGAATATAAGTATATGGCTAAATCAACAAACACAAGTTCAATTTTCAAAACTAAATCTAATGTATTGAGTGTAAAATTGTGGAGGAAAATGTGTAAGGCACAACAACCAATTACGTTTTACTGGTGCAGTGCTCGATATGAACAGGATACTAAGGTCAATTTTTATGCTAACATTATTGAGCACACTCTAAACTTGATCTTATGCTTTGAGGGTGCTAAAAACAATGGATAATAATGGTTCGGAG
>JAQFXM010008437.1:0-10662 GCA_034693345.1 Entomobrya multifasciata | reverse complement strand
GTCTTCAGGTTTCTGTACTAATGTCTTGCAACTAGAAAATATCATGAATTTTTAGTGCATTAGCCAACGTTTTTACACAAATTGCGCTCCTGGAGTTGACGCTGATGCATAAATTGTGCTTTTCACAAAGCAGAATATTCGCGGAAGAGAATGGTACCCTATTTGTAGCTCTAGGACATCCGATTCGAAAGTTATGAACTTTTAATTGTAAGTTGTTCAAGACTTTCGACATTTCTTGTAGTCTTGAAAAGTCAATCATTGGCACCTCATAACTTCGCTCAGGATAGTCCGTTTGAACTGAAACCTTCACTAGAGTGATTCTCTTGATCAGCTCTACAAAACTGAATAGAAAAATTTAAAAAATAATTTTGGCCCAAAAATGGCACTTAACGCAAGTGCCCCTTTGCCGGAAATTCAAAAAAAGGAAAATATAAATTGGCGGGGAATTCAAAGAAATAAAGATTTCAAAAATGTTTAAAAAAATTGTGGGAAATTCAAAACAAAAAGATTTCAAAAAACTAAATTGTGGAAGATTTGGATGTAGAACTGTTTATTATGTAAATTGAATAAGAAATCATTTATTTTAATGAATAGTTATAATTAATTCTAATAATTTTTTATAAAAACGTTATTTATACGACAATAATAATTGATATTTGTACAAAATTAGCAATTAATTTGTGTATTCACTTAATTAATACAATGTTTATCCCCAAAATTATATTTATTATTAACTTTTGTGACTTAAATAAAATAAAATATTAGAATTATAACAAAACGTTCCCTATTTTTAATTTACTAATGAAAATTATTAATTTGTGAAACAGTTAACTCAACTGTTATAAAAAATCTTTAAAAAATCTAAATATATTTACCTTTAAGATATCATCCAAATTATATTTATCTTAAATTTACAACAACAAGAACATATTCCAATTTTATTTAGCAAATTATACGTTAAATTAAAAAACCGTTCTTATTTAAATTTAATTTTTAAAACAGTTTTTAATAAAATTAAAATATTGAAAACCATACGTATTAATTCATTTTCTCTTTTAAACTATCATGCCAATCAACATGTTTCTTCATAGATTTCACACATGCATACAATACACCACAATCTATCTCCTGACACTGAAATTTCCCCGAAACTGGATCCTTTATCAAATCATAACTCTTTTTTGTTTTTTCCACCCCCACAATTTTATTTTCTACTTTATCCCCTTGATTTTCACCATGCTTTTTTCTTAAATGACTTCTAATATGAGCCTTCCAATAAAACGTCTGCCCACAAACCTCACACTTAAATCCAGGCGTACCATTATGCCTATCCGTATGACATTTCCATTCAATTCGACTACTAAATAACTTGCCATTACACTCATCAAACTCACAAACAAAGCCCCTTTTACTCTTCACCTTTAAATGATCCACTCGAAAATGATCTTTCATCATTCGCAAATTTTTATAACTTTTTTTACAATTTGCAAACTCTGGACATTTATATCTACCTGTTATTGGGTCTCGAATGAATGTCGGAATATCTTTTTTCTTATAAGTTTTCTTTCGACATTTCGGTGGTTCAAATATTTGGCGATCCTGATTAATATTCCCATCCCTCGTAATTGAAGTTTTTAGATTTTCAAACGTTCTAAGTTTTTTGGAGGTTGATGGCTTATTAGAATCGTTCGAATTATATAAAGATGCTTCTGAACCTGAACTTTGGTCGTCAATATTCCAATCATTATCGTTATTATCAGAACTCGATTCTAAATCATTTGAGTATTTCGAATATTTGTCTGTTTTCTTATTTTGTTTTGAATATTGCTTTCTCGAATGATTTAAAACTTCACTCGAAGAATAAAATAAGTGATCAATTTTTTTACGACCTCTTTTCAATTTAGGAATATTTAGTCCATGTTTAGATTTTACATGTCTTACCAAATCTCGTTTCCAATAAGATTGATACTGACAGTGTTCACATTTCCATTGTGGAGTGCCTCTGTGTTGGTCCATATGAGATTGTAAACTTGTCTTATTCGACAAAATTCTTCCACAATCCGGCCAAGTACAAGCCAAACTAAAATTAATTTCTTTAGAATTTTGTTTCATGTGCTTCGTTTTCTGATGATTCGACAATTCACTCACCGAATAAAATAACGAGCTACACAGTTCACACTTTTGTTTGGGTGTACCTCTATGTCGATCCATATGACAAGATAATGTTTTTTGATCACGAAAGTGTTTATCACAACCTGGCCAACTACAAGCAAGTCCTTCTAAATCTTCTGATTCTTCTGTTGATTGGTTATCTAAACGGCTTTCAGCATCTTTGTAATCTTTATCGTCGTCGAATGAACAGTTATCATCAGAATCGTCACTTAATGATATGTTTTCACCACTACTGTCGTTAGAAATATATTCGTCGTCTTCTTCATCTTCGAATTGTGGTTCCTCTTTTAAAATTAGCTTGTCGTTTTCTGCTATAAACGGGTCGCTTATCTCAATATGTGAAGGTTGTACAGTTGAATTGGTACAGGAAATTGATGCCATTTCGTCCAAAAAATTTGATGAATGAAGACTCTGGTTCTCACGGTAATTTAATTGCTCAGAAGTTTCCACAGGATTCCATAATGTATCATTAGTTATTGTACAAGGTATGTCGAAACTATTTAATGACGAAGGTAATATTGGTGGTATTGAAGTTTGATGGATCGAACTGCCTATAAAAATAAAACAAACAAGAGCCATGTATTCATAAAAAGTACAAATAGATTTAAATTTTTGGTCATTAAATATTTGATTTACTTACAATTTGAACCAATGTTATTAACCAAACTTTCCAGTTGACCAGTAAACGTCGAATAATGACCGTTATAAGTTGAAGCCGAGGTTTGATTTTCAATTGGTCTGCAATTATTTTTACTTTGATGAGATTGAAGACCTCTTCTATAATAAAATGTTTTTCCACACTTTTCACATTTTAAACTTGGTGTTCCTCTGTGCTTGTGTATATGATATGTATGGTTAATCTTCTTTTTAAATATTTTTCCACATGATGGCCAACTACAAGTATAGTTTGGTTTGGGCGTTTTCTGTAGTGTTCGGGAATGTTCCTTTCGATAGTGTCTTTCAACAAATGTCTTGATTTTATTTGATATTGTACAGGATGGAAATGAACATTGAAATTGACGAGTGGCAAAGTTCCAGTAGAATTGTTGAGGTGAATTTTTTTCTTCTTCGGATGACTCATATTGGTCACTGATATCGTTTCTTATGTCTTCATCATCATTAGAATCACGTGTTGTCCCGATTTCTAATGGATCCAAAGGAATTTCGATCCTTCTGTCACCCAAATCACAGCCAATTAAGTTACTTGTCGCTTCGATAGTAGGTTCAATTTCAATATTTGTAGTTGCTGAAATGTGATTGGGTAATTGGGGAGTTTCTGGGAACAAGGTATCAAGTTTGGCTAAGTCGTGGAACACAAACGGGTATTTAAATGCCTCGATCTTACCTAAAATTGCACAAAAAATTATAATTTTAATTGATATACTGTTTTAATTATATCGTTAGAACGTACGAGGATATGAACTTACTAGTTTTAACAAATTGTCTGCACAGTTCCGCCCAGTATTGAGTTGACTTGTGTCCAGAATGACTTTTTACACCGTGGTTAATTTTTTCCAAAATCTCTTTTTGGAAACCCCAAAACCTGTGAACTTGTACCCCAATTTGATGATATATATCTTTACACTGCTTAACTGGGATACTGCAGGGTACACAAATAGTTATTAAATTTGAAGGAGATTGAGATTGATAAATTAATTCACTATCTTGTGGAATATCGAGTAATATTCTTAAAAGAAAAATAGTATCATGTTTAGCCAATTGAATGTAGTTATTGGGTAAAACTACTTGTGTACAAATTAGACAGTGATTGGGAAATATATCAGTGGCCATTTTCAATTAATTAATTAATTAATCTAATTATGAGTTTAATTTATTTCACCAGCAACAAAATATTAAAAGTTCTGTGCAAATGAATTGTGTTTTTATGAAAGGAGCCCATACACAAAAAATACATGCCGTATTTATTTGACATGAAACCAAAACAAATATCTCAGCTGGCAATACAAACTGTGTATATTCTGAAAAGATGCCATGTGCTCATATGACGGCTTATGTATGCCTACATCACTGAGAATGTATTACAAAGCACGTTTATAAATGAATGCATATAAAAATATTCATTTTTTTTGAAAATCTTTATTTATCATTCAAAAATATATACAAGTATTAAACTAAATATTGTAAAACCTTTAAGTAATTAGTTTTACATTAAATGCCGAAGCTGTTTTAAATCAAATTTGTGATTAATTTTATTTCGCTAGAATCTTATGACTCTCCTTTCTCCTATGAACTAATAAACTACACTTCCAATAAAACAATAAATTACAATCCTCACATTTATATTGTGGAATGCCTCTATGTTTAGCCATATGCGATTCCGCAACATCTCGTTTACTAAATGTTCTACCTTTACACTCTTCAAACTCACAAACGAACCTATTTTTGTCCTCTTCCTTTTTCGAATGAGCCTCTTTATAATGACGTGGAACACTTCTAAAATCCTCATAACTTTTACTACAAGAACTATCCAAACATTTATATCGCCCCGTTATAGGGTCCTTACTAAATTTCGGTTTTTCCTTTTTACGACCCCTTTTCATTTTAGGAATATTTACTTTATGCACAGCTTTCACATGTCTTATCAAATCTCGCTTCCAATAAGATTGATACAAACAGTGTTCACATTTCCATTGTGGAGTGCCTCTGTGTTGGTCCATATGAGATTGTAAACTTGTCTTATTCGATAAAATTCTTCCACAATCCGGCCAAGTACAAGCCAAACTCAAATTAATTTCTTTAGAATTACGTTTCACATGTTGCGTTTTCTGATGATCTAACAATTCATCCCCCGAATAAAACAAATCGCTACATTGATCACACTTTTGTTTGGGTGTACCCCTATGTCGATCCATATGACAGGATAAACTTATTTTATCACTTAAATTTTCCCCACAACCTGGCCAACTACAATTAAAACGTTTCGAATCGTTGTCTTTTTTATTAAAATTTGAAGTAGTGGCTTGTTGTTCTTTTGGTTGGTTATCTACACTTTTTACAGAATCTTCATCATCGTCACTTAAGTCTAAATCTTCATTACTTTCGTTAGAAATGTATTCGTCATCTTCGACTTCAAATTGTGGTTCTGCTTTTAAAATTATCTTTTCGCTTTCTGCTATAAATGGTTGACTTATGTCAATTGTCGATGAATATGCATTGGAACTCCCAGAAGAAGATGACGGTATTTCAGTAAAGGATTTGGATTGGTTAAGACTGCTGCTATCATAATAGTTAAGTTTATTAGAATTACTGGTTGTTGCACAAGCTACTTCGGTACTTATTATTGGTAAATATTTAGTAAGATGCTGGTTTAAGGTTTGTACAATTGTGTTACCAAAGTTCTTTGAATCATCTGTAAAGTAAAGTAAACAAATTAATTGTAATAATTGAAAATATATTAGATTGCTTACTTATATCTGATTGACTTACGATTTGGAGCACTACCTTTAATAAAACGATTGGAATTCGAATAGTGGCCAATATTGTTGGAAATAGATATCTGTTGGAAACTTGCTTTGCAAATATTTCTATTTTGATGTGAGTGAAGACCCCTTCTATAATAAAATGATTTCCCACATTTGTCACATTTTAAACGTGGTGTCCCTCTGTGTTTATTTGTGTGATATTCATGGTTGATTTTCTTCTTAAATATTTTTCCACATGATGGCCAGCTACAAGCATAGATTGGTTTGGGCATCTTTGGTAATGTTCTAGAATGTTCCTTTCGATAGTGTCTTTCAACAAATGTCTTGATTTTACTTGCTATTGAACAGGATGGAAATGAACAGTGAAATTGACGAGTGGCCAGATTCCAGTAGAATTGTTGTGGTGGATTTTCCTCTTCTTCGGATGACTCGTACTGGTCACTGATATCATTTTGATTATCGTCATCATCATTTAAATCTTTGTTGTCAATTTCTAAAGGATCTTTAAATTGATTCGTTGGAATATGAACCATTTCCTCAGGAATGACTTGGTTGCTTGTTGTCTCAATCGGACATTCGATTTCAGCGTTGTCTGAAGTTACAGCAAAGCTATTAGTAAACTGATTGGTTTCCGGTGGTGAATTTAGCAGCTCGGCTAAGTCGTGGAACACAAACGGATATTTATATGCCTGAACATTACCTAAAATTGGACAAATATTTGCAATTTTAATTGATTTGATATAATGCAGTCGTTAATTTTTCTACTGAGTTTTCAGGATAAATAAACTTACGATTTCGAACATAATTTCTGCATAGTTCCTCCAAATATTGATTGTTTTTATTGCCAGGTCGATTCTCTATCTTTTTATGTACATTTCTCAAAATCTCGTTTTGAAATCCCCAAAATCTTTGTACTTGTTCCGAAATTTGGTTATAAACTTCTTTACATTGTCTTACTGTTATACCACAGGGCAAGCAAATAGGTAAACAGTTTAGGGATGATTGATACTGGCTCATTAATTGACTATCTTTTGGAATTTCTAGTAATATTTTTAATAGAAAAAGAGTATCGAATTTTCCCAAATAAGCATTGTTATTAGATAAAACAACTTGTGAACAAATTAAACAGTATTTGGGGAAAATATCACTGGCCATTTTTAATCAAATAATTTATAGATTTATTTTGTTTAGGGATTTGCTGTCAACTTTGCTTTAAAAAAATATAAAGTCTGTTTATATTTTTATGCAGAACACACTGAATGTAATAGTCGTATTTGTTAATATTGTGTTTGTCGTTTTGTGTGTTGGCTGGATAAAAAACCCAAACAAAAAGCTCAGCTGATACTCATATCAGAACAGAGCTTCAGATTTGACAGAAAGTATGCACTGTGTACTCACACATAAACTTGCATGCTATTCATCATGAAATGCAAAAAGATCGTATGAAAACAGCAAATTGTAGAATGTTTTTTATCGAAGAATATTTAATACGAATATTGTAATAATTGTTTTGTTTCATAATCATATTTCCGATATATTTGCTATAACAATTTACATAAAGCAGTTTATTTATTAATCATTTCAATTTGTAAAAATACACATTGTAAGTCATTTTATATATTTTTAAATCGGACTCATTAAAGTACTTATTACATTATTTTTTCTTTCTCCTTTTTTCTCCGTGATTTCTCCTTTTATGCCAAATCATCCCATTCCTCCAGTAAAATTTAGCCCCACATTCATCACACTCAAACTCCGGTGTACCCTTATGTCTATTCATATGAGCTTGCCAAGTTTGCTTATCCCCAATCACCTTCCCACATCCAGGCCACTCACAAGGAAAACTCTCCTTATCCTTAATTCTCAAATGTTCCACTTCATAATGTTTCGTTATATAACTCTGAGAAACAGAAGTTTTCGTACAAGAAGGATCCATACAGTGATATCGTTTTGTTACTGGATCTAGTATAAAATTTGGAACCGCGTTTGTACTTGAATGACCCTTGCTATTAGAATTCATCCCAAATTCACTCGAATTCGATGGGCTACTATCCTCATCCAAAAACTCTTCAGAACTTTCCTGTTCCATTTTAACATCACTATCATTACGCTCCTCTCTTATTATCCTAATAATAATTGGATTCGGTTTAGAAATACTTTCCGTAACTCTCGAACTATCAGTTATTTGATTTAAAATTGGATTCTCTAAATTTGGTGCAGTTTTCTGCTGAATATTTTGAACTTTGTCTTGTTTCGCATGATCCTTTCTCTTATGACTTAATAAATCCGCCCTCCAATAAAATAGCATGCCACACTGTTCACACTTCTGTTTAGGTGTACCCCTATGCTTATCCATGTGACCGTTTAAACGTGTTTTATCCGCTAATCGAATCCCACAACCTGGCCATGTACACGTTACTCCATCCAAATAATCGTCCCCATGAATTGTGGAAGTTGAAGCCGTTGATTTACAATCCTTACTGTTTTGATGCTGGTGTAAAGCTCGTTTCCAGTAAAATAATTTACCACATCGTTTACATTTCAAAGTTGGTGTTCCTCTGTGAACGTTCATGTGACTTTCGTAATTCAATTTTCTTGCAAATGTTTTTCCACACCGTTCCCAAGTACACTTATATTCCTTCTTTTTACTATCAGTTTTATTTAAATCAGTTGAAGTAGACGATTTTTGTGGTTCTTCTTCAACATGTTGACATGCCAGATTACTTTTTTGATGAAAAATTAAACTTCGTCTCCAATAAAATAGTTTTCCACACTGCTTACATTTCAAAGTTGGCGTTCCCTTGTGTTGATTCATATGACATTCGTAATTTTCTTTTCTTGTGAATACTTTTCCACAGTTGGGCCATTCACAAGTGGAAGTTCTATAGAATTGCTTTTTAGTTGATTTATAAATATCGTGATTACATTCTTCTGAACTTTCATCCTTTTCACTCATTTCATAATCTTCATCACTGTTTTCATAGTCATCATCCTCGTTTTCAAACTCTTCTGCTGGAGATCCAGTCAGAATTACTTTTTCGGCTAAAATTGGTTCACTTTGTGAATAAGGTGACCTTAAACGATTTCCAGAAAATGATGCTATTTGTCCGAGTGGATCTAATGAACCGCTTGTTACTGTAGCAGGTACTCCAATATTACCAATTGGTATAATAGGCTGTTGTTGTGGTCGAAAATTTTGAACTAACACATGTTCAGATCCCCTGATATTCTCTGTAAATGAAAAACATGAGATATTTTAAGTTTACTAAACTATTTTGATAAATATTATATATTCGAATATTACTTTCGAACTTACGATTTGGTAAAACATTTGCTTCTCTCGCGCGCTCATGCATTATAAGATGTTGTCTCATATCTTCCCTATTTAAAAACGTTTCCAAGCATAAACGATAATTACAGTGATACTTTCCCGTTCTTGTATTCTTCACAAAACGTTTAAGTTTAGGAATCGACATGGAATATTGGTCAGTACTATTTTGTGCATTCATTTCATACTGATTCTTATTCATCTCACAGTTTCTAGTTTGATGACAACGGAAGCCTCTTCGATAATAAAACGACTTTTCACATTTCCCACATTTTAAGCTTGGTGTACCCCTATGTTTGTCCATATGACATTGGTGATTAAATTGCTTCTTAAATATTTTCCCACATGATGGCCAGTCACAAGAAAATGTTTTTCTCAAGGATTTAGCTAATGATTGGTTGTAATGTTCCTTTTGATAATGCTGTTCGATATGTCTTTTTAATACGGTCGTTTTCGAGCATGATTTCTCCAAACAGTGAAATCGACCTGTGATGGGATTCCATTGAAAGTCTTGTTGGGTTGAAGTGTCATCCTCTTCCTCAACTGACGATTCTTCGGTGTCACTGATGTCGTAATTTTCCTCGTTATTGTCGTCATCATTATCTTCATCTTCGAATTCTTGTGCATAAACTGGATTCTCCTGTTTACACGTAAATGGTTCACTTATATCGATAGATGCTGGAGACGAGACGTCCAATGGATCACCTAATGACGAAATTGAATGGATTTGAGGTTGATACTGGTAATCGAATGGCTTGTTATGTTGTACTAAAAGCTCGTTTGTAAGAGCAGTTGAATGGCTGAGGGTGCCACCAAATTGGTTTGGACCCGGTATCAAATTTTGCAGTTTGGTTATGTCGTGAAACACAAATGGATATTTGAAAGCTTGAAAATTATCTAAAAATCACAAAAAATACCCACATTTTATTTATTTTAATTAGTCGATTTTTTCTGTTTGTAAAATAAAAGAATTAATATTAATTATTCAACTTACGATTTTTAACAAATTTTCTACATTGGTCCACCCAATTATCACACTGATTATATTGGTTATGACGATCAGCTCCTTTGGTTAAACTCCCCAAAATATTACCTTGAAGTCTCCAAAGCTGGTCAAGTTGTATTGAAATTTGGGTATAAATTTGTTTACACTGCTTAATTGCACTACCACATGGCCCACAAACTGGTAAATTAGTTAATGAAAGTTGAGCTTGAATAAATAACTGGCTGTCTTGTGGTATCTCTAGTAAAAATTTTAAAACAAAAACCGCTTCTTGTTTGTCCAAATGTAAAATATTAGTAGGGAAAATAGTTGACGAACAAATTAAGCAGTTTTTATTGTAAATATCACTGGCCATTTTGGTCAAACAGCTTTAAAAACATTACTGTTTTATTATTTAAAATATTTAGTAAAAATGTGACAAAAACAAGACAGCTGAGCAAACAAGCTTATCCGCAGAGAGTACAAATGTGTATGTGTGTACAAAATGTTACTATTTCAGTTGAGTGTGAAAACATGTGTGTACTGCACTGGCATTCTGCTGATATTTGACAAGCCATATCAAAACAATGCTCAAATGCTATGCACCAAGCTGCATTTTGTTCTATGGCGTACGTGCTTGCATGTTTCAGTACTATATATGACAACCCTTTGTCTTATTTTATAGAGTTTATTTTAGTATTAATGTGAACATGCAAAAACCAGCTTGCAACTTATAA
>JAQFXM010008436.1:0-10665 GCA_034693345.1 Entomobrya multifasciata | reverse complement strand
TATAATGAGTACATTGTTTATAAGCCGGCGGAAATGGTGGATATTAAGTATTTGGTGAAGGTGAAGTTTTCATAAAAATTAAGAGAAAAAGTCGAGTTGAAAACATGGTAATCCTTTGTAACTGATGTAAGATTATTGTAAAGACTGACGACTGACTTGGGATGTGATTTAATATTTTAAACGAGACTGAATATTTTATATTTAAACGAAAATAGCATAGGATGTAAATAATTTTAATTGAATTTTGAAGAAAAGGGTTAATTTGTGGTGTAATCATAATTAATTACGGTGACATTTAGAAAATATCGGATAGTGAAACGAAATGTAAAAAAAATCAAAATAAAATTAATTTTACAGACGAACTGAAATATTGTAATATAAATATTAAATGTGATGATGAAACTCAGAAAAGTATTGGTAGATGTACCGAAAAAATAGTAATTATAGTTGCGCAATAGTTATTTTGCGCAGGTGACTTTGTAAAGGAATTATTGATGTCAAGTGATAAATAAATCAGTTGATAAATTATTCTCTAAAAATAATTCAGATATATTTTTATTGAGCTTTTTGTGAATTTTAAGTAGAAATGTTTTCTATCCAAGTATATACTCATCCTGAGATGGAAGGATCGAGAGAAAACTGCATTTACAAGTTTGGTATATAGTAATTGCTAAAAACGATGTACCTCTTTAAATTATCGAAACCTTGAAACTAATAATGTCTTATAATAAAACTGGTAAACCAGTTGGACAAGTTTCAGTTTTGGTGGCCGGCTCCGCCGGCAATTATAATAAAAATTTGAGCATGTAAACAGACTTGTACAATGTCGGCGTCATAGAACTAAAAACAAAAAAAATTGTAATGGCTATATTTCAAAATCTATTGAGTTCTGGAGCATGGTCCCCTGACAAAGTTGACAAAGGTCACATACATTTTAAATGGCAAAAAATTGTTATCGTCGATTCCGACACAGGATCAACAACTGATCACAATGGAATCATTTTTTGACCCCAATGACCCCCAGACCCGGTCACATGCATTTTCAATGGCAAGTATACACACGTTAAACGTACATAATATACGTACTTAAATGACCATAAATGCATCGCAAATATCATATTCATCTAATCATACACCGCTTTTGGTAGTTTCTTTTCAGAATTTACATTCTTCTAGTTTTATTCTTTCCTCCCTTCGTCATCAGTCAAGTTGTCCAACATGCCAAATGGAAACCTACAGACCATTTTTCACAAGATGCTACGAAGTAGACTCTCCACGTGTGTTTTAAAACGACAGCTTGAAATAGAATCAGACTTTCCATCAAAGCCAAAAAGTTGGAGTGACCAAGCCATGCTAACTATCCATACACCAGAAGACCGACAAAAGTTGAGGCACGAAAGGCGTCTTGTAAGTGAGCGAAAGGATATCCTTTTAATGGCCCCTTGTACGTCAATCCTCCAAAAACTGGCGACGCTGGGCTGGGGCACGTCTTCAGATGAACAGAATATTCAGTGCGGAATGCAAACGGTTGTTTGGATAGCGCTTTGTTATGCAGTCTGGAATTTCCTTTACACTTTCCAGCATCCTTTGTTTGATGGAGGACTAAGGACGTTTATTTATGCTCTTGTGATTTTGGTAGGATTTAACTTGCTACAAATGCATTTATTTGTTAATCGAGACATGGCACCCAATTTGTTGGATTTTGAATTGTGGGAGTGGGTGGACGAGGATGAAGGAGGAGCGGTGTCAAGTCAAAATCAAGTTGTGACAAGGTCTAATGAAAGTTTTAGGGATTGTAATGATGAGGATGAGGATGGGATTTCAAAGGATTGCCAGTATCAAAATAGTTTGCAGGCGCTTGAGCAAATTATGCAGTGGAGGAAGGAGGGTAGCTTGGATTTAGAGAAAATGTTTAAAATGACAGAGGAGATAATGGATTCTCTTGGATACACGGCTAGTGAACAAATAGAAAATCAAAGGGAATCAAGTACAAAGTTTGTGGCTGGGTCAGAATCCAGTGAAAAATCGGAAGTAAGCACAGATGAAAATAATAACTTTACTGAAAAGTAAAAAAGATAATTGGTCAATTGAATTTCGTAAAAAGATACACAAAATTGGAAAATAAAAATCAATCTATAGAATGAAAAGTGTAATAAAATTGTTCATTGATTTATTTCGATAATTTTAGCTTTGCTTATTTTTGTATAAAACTTTTAATTTTTTGGTAGAATTTTAGATAAGTGCTTGTTTTTTCATATAACTCTGATTTGAACTTGATTTTGAAGGGAAAGAACTATTTTTTGTAAATGTTATTCTGTGGTATGTCGTGTCTTAAAATAATTCAGTAAAGTACAATTAACATTTCATAATGATTTCATAATCATAATAGTACTTTTTTATTTGTTTCAAGAATAATCATTCGTATTCCAATATCTGAAAATGTATTCCCATATCTTAAGATTAAATTTTTATTCTCTGCATATAACATCAGTCTATCAGTCTTTATCATTTTTATCTATTTATCAATTCAAATTGACCTACAATTCAAATTCACAGGTGTCAGGTGTACAAATTACAAAAGGAATCATAAAAACTACCTATAGATTTTTTCCTACCTAAGTTGTTTTTTTCTGTATGGAAATAAATAAGGTAAAGTAATACTTTTGGGATATCACTCAGGCATAGAATAATTAACAAACTAAAATTAATTATTGAGGTTGTTTGTAAATTGCAGAGTTGAAAAAATTATATCTAATTAAAATGGTTATACTAAATAACTGATTTCTGCAGGGAATAATGGTTAAAAATTGTAACTGGTTTTACGTGTGTGTAGTTGTACGTTAACAGGTTGAATTACAATTAAATATTATCTAAATATTTTAACTATTTTATATTTTTATAACTGCACTTGAACAAAATATATTCACTCGTAGTACATATAATTAAAGCGGAAATACATATCTGTGAATATTTTATTTGAACAGATCTTCAAAATAGATTTACTGTCGATCGATGAGGTAAATATTTTAGTCTCCTGTAATCAGTGTCGGTGCTGCGGATACTGCTAATTGCTGCGTGGGAGGATTACTAAATTGTCGTATATTTTGATGATGATGATTATGATGTTGATGAAGCTGTGCTGCTGCAACTTGAACTAATGTTTGTTGATTTTGTTGATGATGCTGTTGTAAAAATAGGTCATGATGACTTTCTTCATTAACATTTAATTGATCATCATCATTATCAATTTTACCAACTGCGGTTGTGGTACTATTACTACTATGCTTTGTAATTTTGTGAAGGAAGGCTTGATACAAATGAGGAAACTGGAGGCCACAAATATCACATTTGAAACGAGGCAACCACCGATGATACCACAATTTATGTAAAATCAATCCCGTTTTCCGAGGATATCTCCAACTTAACTTGTTCTCGCACAGGCTATTGCAGCACTTGAAACCATCCCGAGGATTACGATAGAGCCAAGAAAATGTCCCTTTTTGGCAATACCGCCGACGTAAAGATACCCGATTTATATTTCCAGATTTTTGCGAGTTTTCACGAATTTGCATTAATTTTAGTAGATTATTAACTGTCTTGTTATTTTTAACTATAGTGGGGTCACTTGATATTATGGGATTGTAGGAGGGATCCAAAAAATGATGATAGTGATTCTCAGGATTTTCATTAAATCTTTTCCTTTTTCTCCTCCGTCGGGAACGGCGATTTGAAAACCTATTTCTCTTAAATTTTGGTGGCATTGGGGCTACAATTACTTCAACGAGGCGAGGGAGAAAGCTGATACTTTCTCTTTTGAACAAGGTTGCTGTAGAGGATAAGAATTGGGGTTGTACCTCCAACTTTGGTTTTTTCAAAAGAGGTTCCTCATCATCCACCAAGTCTGGCATTCCCACCAATCCAACAAGGTCATCGACCAAGGGTGGAAGACTATGAAAGTCGGCGGATGTCAAAGGTTCCATTTTAAAAAGGTTTGAGGTGTTAACTGATGACACCTCATTTTGATTATGACTACTGCCAAATACTGAGGTAGATGATGATGCTGATGAGGATGAAGTAAATATGGCTGAAGAGGAGGATGGTGACATTTTGCAGATAACGTCATGAATATCATTTTCCTTAACGTCGTATTTAACTCTGTAAATATTCACACATAAACTGCATATAGTCAAGTGATGATGTCTCCAGTGAGTATTGAAAGCTGTTGGTGTTGGCATTCGAAGACCGCAGTGGGGACATCTCACGTTTTCTTCAGTGCCATGGTCGTTTTGAATGTGTTCTTTGAGTGTGTTGTCAAAAGGTGTGGAGAACTGGCAGTCCTCTGCTTGGCAAACTAGTTCAAATCCGGTGTGAGCTCTTTGGTGTTGCATCATCATTTTTTTGGTGGCACTTGTGTAGCTGCAGGTGCTACAGACGTAGGTACGATTGAAGTGTTTGAATGGAGGTCCTTTTGCGGCGATTACGGCTTCATCCTCGGATGGATTGATGACGAGAAGGTGACGCTTTTCGTGAAGCTTACGGGATGGTTCGTCGATAAAATCTATGCCACATTTTTCACAAAGGGTTTCCGGTTCATCTGGTTCTGCGATTCCTCCAGGTGTATCAGGTTGCCCCAAAGCGTTTGCTGCTAGGAGAGCCTTTACTCCAGAAGCTTGTAAGCTTCCAGGAAAATTTTGGGTGATGCCAGAGGTAACTGTGGATGACAATGAGGTAGAGGTGGTGATAACGCCACCGGTTGACTGGGAAAGTAACTGCTCGGCAGTTGCACCGGAAGTTGGTAAACTTAATTGTTGGTGACTTTGCGACTGCATCTATTTAAAAATAAAAGTTAATGCTTAATCGCATGTGTTTTGGACGATTCTATTTTTGAGTTAAACTTACGTATTGTGAGTTGACTGATTGGCCAATAGCAGCAGCTGCCGCAGCCGCTGCAGCGGCCGCTACTGCTCCCATTCCTGGAGTTAAATTATGCTTATCCCTCAAATGCGCTTCCATACTTAACTCATCAGTTGTTCGGAAATCACACAAGTCGCATTGTACAATGACCTTTTGATGTTCCAAAATAGCGTGAGCCTCCAAATCAGCACGAAGTTCAAAGTATTCATGGCAAATGTTGCAGTTAAAGCCAGTTTTGACCAGAGGATTTTGACTGCAAATAAATTATACATTAGACATTAAAATTATTTCAAACTAAACTTGTTAAGTGAAATCAATTCCATTTAAATGTATTCCTTACTGGCTATCTTGAATATGTTGACTTAAACTCTCCGAATCATCAGCCAAAAAAGAGCACTTGTGACACACCCGCTTATTATGCACCTTCAAAACGTGGGTAGCTAAACGTTCACTTCTCGCCGCTTTATAATCACATAACGCACAAAGAAAGGGTTTAATGTGGGTATTTAAATGACGTTTTAAACACCAATTATCCACCCCTTGCCAAGGACAGTAGGAACAAGTGTACATTTTCTCGTGAGGCTTTTTCTTCCGATGACCTTTAGATTTCCCTTCTTTTTTGGTACCTCCAACTCCCGCCATGCCTGTTGGTAAGGTGCTTGTTGAAGTAGCTGAACTGTGACTCTGCTGTTGACTTTGATGATGCCCTACTGACGAGGACGCTGCTGGAGGCGGGGGCGGATTACTAAAGTAGGCAATATGCGGTAAATGCTGCTGTTGTTGCTGCTGCTGCTGAGCGCTAGCACCTGAACTACTCTGATGACTTGTTGAAGAGGAAGTTGACGCTATTTGACCTAAAGATGTAGACCCCTTTTCAGTTTTAATTGATGACTGTTGAGATTCCTGCAGGAACTGAAGCTGCTGCTGCTGCTGTGGATTTTTTGCAGCAGCCATTTTACTTCCATTGAAAAACTGAATCCCTTGACTTCCACCACTTGATGCTGAACCACCCACCAAAATATTTTTGGCTGATGCCTTTTTAATTTTGTTAATATCATAATTATACTCTCGGTGCATCCGAATAAAATGCTTTTTCACGTGATCCGCACGATTAAACTGTTTATCACAGACGTAACACTGGAAAGGCTTTTCATCCCTATGAATATTTTCATGACGGTTGTACAAATCCCTTCTGTCAGTTTGATAGGGGCAATATGGACAAGTGTATCTTTTCTCCCCAGTGGGATTTGGGGGCTCCACTTTCTGTTCCACTTTGGTTTTTAATGTATTCAAAAACTTGGTCACTTCCTCCAAAACAGGGTTTTCTTTCCATAAGCTATTATCAGCCAATGTTTCACCGTGTTGTCGAGTTAAATGCATTCTAACACAGCGTGCCCACGCGCTAGTGTATGGACACCTGGGGCACTGGAATACTCGTAGGTCGGCATGATTTCCAAGCCAGTGCTCGGCTACACGAGAGAGGAATCCCACAAAATCACAGTCCACGCAACGGAATACTTTTTGGGCGGGGTTATAACGGGCAATTTTTGACTGGGTCCAGGTTAATATCTCATCGCTTTCGAACCAGCGTTCGTCAAAAGCTGTGACAAACTGGTGCTGCTGTGGATTCTGTTGGAGGGCGGAGGATTGGGTCTGAAGGGATGTAGTTTGTTGTGGGAGGGAAGTTGCTTGTTGGAGGGGAGGAGGTGGAGGGTTGACATTGACTTGTTGAAGGGAGGTTGCAGCATTCTGGTCGGCTGTTGCAACGGTTGCGAAAGCGATTTGGTCCCCGGTGTGGGGTAAACCCTCAATTGTCCAAATACGACCTAAAATATGATCAACATTTCATTAATTATGGTGTCTTTAATTAAATAGAATGTTAAAGTTTATGTTTTAATTTGCCTTTGTCATCTTGGAGTCTTCTTTGTACTAAAATGGTGCCAGGTGGTAGGCCATTGGACCCTTGCGCCGCCACAATAGCCAGTCCACCTCCTGCACTATTCACATCATTTGCTTGCGTCAACGCCCCCGCATTATTTGTACCTTGCGTGATCACATCTTGTCGAAATAAATCCGAGGTGTCATAAACAATAGACTGGTTTCCCAAAAGAGAATTATCCAGTACATCTGCAATGGTAACACCCCCGGTGGCATCATCTCCATACAACTTTTTCGTGATCTCTTTGAACACATCTTCGTAACAGTCTATTGTACCGAGAAGCTGATGCTGTTGCTGCTGTTGTTGCTGATGTTGTAAGGTACTTGTTGCAGGTGCTGCTAGCATTTGTCCAGCTTGTTGCTGGATCTGCTGCTGCTGGTGTTGATGTTGCTGAGGCCCTGTATGATAAACAGTGTGTGAAGTAGAAGAAGCGACATTTCCTAAGTTTAGGTTTCCAACTTGAAGGGCATTTGTACTTTGAATTGCTGATGTGGAGACTGATACTGCCGTGGAAGGCTCCATTTTCAAGCGTGTCATCCATTGTGGAACGGAAGAGGCGGGGATTGTGAGTGTGGCTACTCCGGAAGGGGTGTTCATACCCGACACTGATATCGCCTGGGTCACCCCTTGAGACCCGACGGGGTTTGTGGATGATAACGTCGCCAGTTTTTAAGGGCTGTTTAATTGCATCTGGGGTTTATCTATTGGAATTTTAAAAATAGGAGACTATAATATTAACTGGTCCAGTACGAATTTTAATTTCTGGAGAAGAGATCAACTTTATCTGCGCTTTGATGAAATCTATTATTTTTAGTAAATCATTTTAAAGGCGCATCGCTAACATAAAAGAAAAGAAATAGGAGGATAGGACAGTTTATAGTCATTTAAAAGTATGAATTTTTAAAGTTGACAATTTTATATTTAAAAACGACAAAGAAGACATGACATACATCTTGCATTATAAATTCATGTATATTTTTTTAACACGGCATACTCAGCATATCATTAATGTTTGCATTGCATCATTCATGAACTCATTGAATGTATTTATCATGTTACATTTTGCTACACTTCTGCATCATCGTTTCTTCAGAAGCATCAGCAGCAACGCTTACAATTTTTTTTATCGTTGGATTATGATTTTAACCCTTTTTTCTATCTGTTCGGAATTTTTTACAAGAAAAATAATATATACCCCGAAGCGATTTTCTGAGAATATGGTTGAATGTATATGAAGCGCTCATTTTTTAAATACAAATGTGGATCATGTATGCTTTCACCAATTTTATGATGGCCTGCCAGTCTGCTTGCTTCAATAGATCTTCGATCTTTATTGCCTTTCAGGGAAATCGTGACGTAGACAAGCTGTGATCATGATTATAGAAGATCTTGATCATGATTCATGAAGCCCTCTGGCCATAGGCGTCCTACGGAAAGTTCAGTTTAATTTACACCGACTCTTTGTAGATGCACTTATCTATGTTTGAATACAATTCAATTTTCTAAATAATATTTTCTAAGCGACTTTTAGGTGCAAATCACAAGTTAATTTTAACTAAACTAGTCGTTTGTATTTATAGCGGAAGTAAAGAGCGATTTCTCTTTGTACGTATTTAACTATGTTATGGGCAAAGTATAATTATGGTGAAATAGACAAGTAATGTTACTGTTACTTTTTATAGCTTACTATGTCGTAATGACAAATAATTTCAGCAAAAATTTGTATAATGTATGTCATCGATTTGTCTGTAGGTTTCCGTCTTTCAGAGAACACGAAAGAAAACTGCTGCTGCGAATGCGAAGGACAAAAAACTAATAGTAAGCCAATCCAGGTCACACAGCAGTTGAGCAATAAATTACAAAAAACTCTACTTTTACTACTATCCCAAAAGGGAAGTGTGAAAAAATGTAAAGAAAACGTCATTTGAAGAAAATGCAAAAATATAAGCAAATATTTTGAATTACCAAATAATTACTATTTACTTCATCAACGTGGTTACGACATGGAATAATATTTTACCGAAACTAAGTATGTACATTAAAAGATGACCTTGCATACTAATGTGCATGTTAAATGTTCATCCGTATTTTCTGCATTCATCTAAACTTATGAATTAACATAGATTCAGGTTATTTCTTATAACATGCGTCACTGATTTAACTGCACTAAATAAAGAAATGAAGATAAATGAATACTATTTACTGAAACTTTCATTGAAAGATTGACCTTTTAATTTAACCTACATGCAATTATGCGCATAGTGCATAATTGAATGCAAGTTAACAGGGAAAAATCCATTTGTTATGCATAACAGCAGCAATCTTCTTTTTTTGTCCACATTTTGATTCTATCAAATTCGAAGCTAAATTTTGTGTAACAATTTGCATTGCAATTTCAAATCATCCATATTTTTGTTACACATTTTTTTCTCGTTTTTGCAGCTAAACTAATATGCATACATAATTCCGTCTTTTTTCAAACATTCTTACATTACAAATTCATTCTTTTCTACTTCTTCAGCAAATAAATATCGTATCGTATTCGTAACAAAAACAGACGACACAGAAAAGAGCAAACTAACAACACAAAATGCAATGCAATCCCATAAAAATATGTACATTGTATACAAGTTTTTTTTCTCTCAAACATTCACACTTGCATGCTAACTCAACTTGATACTTTTTGCTGATCTGTTGTTGTGTCTCTGGTCTGCCTACTTAAAATGAAACCGTGACTGTATTTGTAATTTTGTATTCTCTACACTTTTTTAATGTGTAATTCCTCCAGTCCACCAGTCATTCGACTTAAGAAGGATAGCGATAGCTTTGAGCTGCAGTGTGTACATTGCACACAAAGTACAGTGAAAGCTTTGCATAATCACCTTCTTCACTTTTCTTTTAAAGTGAAATATTTTCTTTGACAATAAAAAAAAAATTCGAGATGGCAAGTTAAAAGAGAAAATATTTTATAAGTTTTTCTTAAAACGAAGCTTCTCTGTACTTTTTTTATCGTGTTTTGTTGTGCACGTATTTGTATTACATATTTGCAAGGTAAAATTTTTACAGTACAAGCTTTTCAAGCAAACAAGTCATATGTACGCTGTCTGAATTGAATATAATTATAAGCTATAAAAGCTTATATAGGTACATTCATATTATAATATCCTCTTATTCTCTTCTGACACACAACAACACTAAACAACAAAAAGATGCAATAAAAAAAGAGTTGATAAAATTTACTCACGACTTTTATTAGAATTAGAATAACAGACACATTGGAATATTCCGAGAATAAAATAAAGAAATTTATCTTTCTTTTTCAGCCTGTTGTTTTCTTTTGATTTACTTAAATTGATGAAAACGAAATTCGTTTCTTTTGAAATGAGATATTTCACAGAAAATATTTTCTCTGACTCAATAAAATAGTTCATAGCTATAGGTAAATTTTGAGATTAATTGCTAATAAGCTTCCGAAACTTTTCATATTTAAAGTTTACATGAACTATTATGACTTGTCATCCCAATCATTATGCTTAAATACTATTGACATGACATTACACGTAATAAGTAATTTCGGGAGAATGTCACATAGTGGTTCTGGAATTTTGTGTGCACGTTACATCCTTTTTTTAATTTCTTGACGTTTTCAGCGATTTAAATGAACTCGTAGATGTCTTAATAATCTCCGTGTTTCTTTATAAGGAAAGGAACGAAAGAAATCAAATTCAAGAATATCTATCCTGAAATGACTTTTTCCTGAGATTAAATTTTTTACTATCATTTTCCCTAATTTACTTTTATTTTCTTTTTCC
>JAQFXM010008435.1:0-10665 GCA_034693345.1 Entomobrya multifasciata | reverse complement strand
TGCTAATAGACTTACGTTACAAGTTTTGTTACTTGGTGCAAGAGCACATGAGTTTTAGCGATTAAATGAACTGTAATATATTTATTTTTATGAAATTTCACAACCGCAGAATAAAGACGAAGCATTTAGTTAGCATTTTGCAACGTTTCGAATTTGATTCCCTTGAGCTTTGTAGTTTAGGGCATATACCTTATTAGCGCAAACAGAATATTCCATTTCACAATGTTAGTATGTATTATACATGTTTATGAAGCAGAATAGTTTACGAAACATTTTTGATATCTAAATACACACATGCAATAAAATCCATCAAAATGTCAATATATTCTCCAAAAAGCTTATCTAAAATCAGTATAAATTTAGTTCAACGACGATGTTTGCTGTTAAATGAAAACAGAATGTTATTCAACTGTTCTTGCTGAAGCTAAATAAAAAATATATAGTTTACTTTACTGTTTAAATATGAATTGCTAAAGTTGACAAATAATGTCGGATTTATCAATTTTCTTATGTCTACAAAACATGTAAAAGGTTTGGAGGTAAACATGATTGTTAAAATAAGTTAGCATAATAGTAGTTTATTTGTATTTGCCAACATTGAAATATTTAAGACGCTTTTTCAAGATATTGGTAAAGAAAATTGATGTTTCCTTTTGCATTTGTGTGATTTCATAACGTTCCTTTTCATAGAATTTTAGTTTGCTATATAGCTTGTTGTTCGTAAAAATGTATGTTGACATTCAAAAGCATATTGATTTGCGTTACGAAAATAAGACGTCGATATTTTCTGTTTTGCAACAGTTTAGATAATATTATTGTCATTGCAAAAAAACATTGAAGAGGAAGACGCCGATGTAAGAAATGCTAATTTGGTTCCAACTAATGCCAAATCGGTTACAGTATTTTCATTCTACACGTGTCCTTTTCAGTTGCTGGGCGAATTAGATGTATTTGCGTAAAATTCTGCAATTAGTTGAACTGGAGTTTGGGGTAATTCAACTACTAGTACAATTTGAATATCACCGTATGTATATTGTTTTTTGTTCTCGAAAAATGTTACCAGTGTACGTGCAGAAAATGAAAACTGTTCTGTAAGCGAATTATGCTAACGTGTCACACTTTGAGCTCTTTCAAAAAAGAAATAAATTTAACGTATGTGAATAGTAGCTTACAAGTAGATAATGTCTAAAATCTTGGTTTGAACTTTCATTGTCTGTCCTTCCAATTCAGAAATTTTTACCTCTAGAGTAACAACAGCGTTTCTAAAACTAATACTTGCAATCCAAATACGATGTAATCTGAGAGCTTGAAATACTTTCTCTATGAACTGTATTTTATGAATTTTAAAAATATTTTTGATGGATTTTCAAAGTAAACCTTTACATGTGTAAACTATTACGAATTGAGCATTTGCTTTAATTCCTAAAATTTCAATATTGGGAATTCCGATGAGTGAAAACTTATATAATATTGTTGACAGCTGTCTTTATGTATTATTTCGATGATAAATCAGAATTAATTCGAGATAGTTTATTCTGAGTATATTGTCATTGGCACACACCGTCAACAGTCTCAGTAAGCTTAATATACACAGTGACGGGATTTGTATTATATGTCAGGTGAATTTTTTAAATTGGAATGTTTTCTCCTTTTTACAGTTTGTTTTTATTAGTTGTGCATACAATTCATCTATAGCAATGCAGCATTTCTTTGTGAGCGATACAGTCTGGAAAAATACAAGCAACGATTCAGTTTTTTAATGCTTCATTTTAACATGCCAATAAAAACTAATTTTTGTGCAGTTTGCAGCAAAGTATATCGACACGTGTTTAGTCAATGCTGATTTATGTTTTTTATTACGAACACGTTCTTTCGATACAAAATTTGTTAAAGAATGATGTCGGACATGCGAAAACATTTTCCACCTAATCGTTATATAACTGAGGTAACGCCTAAAATGTAGGTTGATTTACCGATGGTGAAATGAACTTCCACGTTTTAAACATTTGCAGAAAAAGTAAAAGATTAAAGTACAATAAATTTAGTTGGCTTATTTCCAAAACACCTGCTTATTCTGTAAGCATCAAGTATATTAAAGGCAGTGCATAACTGGTAGAAAACAATAATCGTATTATTTAAATAAATGTACATTTTTGGTATGTTGCTTGATTTTGGAGATTAGAAAATATTTTCTTAAATGCTGTACTAACAATATACAATGTCTAATCAACTTAGCAACACAAACTATTTGTAAATGTACTTTTAAGTAAAACGTTTCCAAAAGTATAACGATTCTAAAAAAATACGTTGAAGGTTTGAAAAGGATACCTCGTTTGGAATTATGTGGATAAGGTGTTGTATCAGTGGACTACTTAAAATATACTAAAATTACTAAAGTACTCCATATAAAATTCAGCCAAGTAGTAATCAGTTTGAACCTTACCCTATCTTAGTCATCGATATTTTTTTCTGATCATAAATTATACCAAGAATAAAAACTTACCTGATCAGATTAGGAGTTTAGAAAGACCTGGTTGGACATTACCCAACACCAAAAACACTTTACCAGTGTTTTATTTTAAATATGTAACCTTATAATGAAGTCCAAGAAACGAAACACCATTTATGTATGGGATGCTAAAAACAAAAATGATATTTGAACTAACGTTCCTAATATTACTAAAATTAAGTTATGTACGTACCTGCATTGATATTGTTTGAAAACACTGAAATTATTTGTTATGAAAGATTAGCTTTAAAATATTTGACTCCAGTAGTAATGACAACCAACTGAGGTAACAAAGGTTCCAAGGTCAGCCATGTCGAAATATTTTGAATGAGCTCACAATTTATAAAAACAGTTAAAAGGATAAACTGATGACAGTAGGAACAAGATCCATCATTACAAGGTGGAAAGTATGTAGCTCAAAACCAAATGGTTTTTCGAATAGTTTTTTTTTGTCCCGAGCCCTAGTTTTTCAAACGTAGGTCCTTTGTTGGAAGGATGTCCAATTCTATTTATTTGTGGTAACTTTGGTAACGATGGCAATTGTTGTTTTACAAAATCAAAACAAAATCCGAAAACGAATGATTTAAATTCTTGAATAATATTGCATTTGTTGATTCCCGTCTTAAAATTAATAATCAACGGTAATGCGTGTTTGTAAAAGATGGGAATATTCATTTAATCCAAACAGCAAAAAATGGTTCATACCTTCGAATAATTTCTCAAGCACCAATCACACTCAACTTATGATTAGTAGCGATATAATGTTTCGCAGGCAATATTCTTTCAATCATGAAAAAATCATTTCTTCTAGAAAAGGAAATAAGCTTTAGGCATGCGAGAAGAAGATGCTATTGATCTCGGTTTTTGGGCGTTAAACCGGGTCATAGGCAATCATATGCTAGTTTTTGCTCAGCTTTAAACTTTTTGTAAAAATTAATATGAAAACGTAATGGATATGCATACATACAACAGATTTTGATTATAATATTATCTGGTATTTCCAGAGACCAGGAAAAATCAGGTATGAATTTAATAACTAGTGATTACAAAATTGTCTGTTGTAACAATTACATCCAGCCTCAAAATATTAACTTCCTACTCAGTTTTACTTTTTTACGACTAGCATTTAATAAACAATCATGTTCATCATCACCCTCCTTTCCTATCTTCGCTTTCCCATTCTCCGTTTTCCTAAACCTAATTGTCATAATGTGAAAGTTGTGCTGACAAGCCAAAAGTCCGATACCCAAAAAAATGAAGAAAATTTATCCTTTCTCATTCCATTTTCTCGAGCATGTTTAATCGCTTTCGCAATTTTTCACTTTTATGATGTGATTTTGTGATAAATGAATTATGTTATAATTTATCTCTGCAAATATCGACATACCTACCTACATAGCTACAAGTATGCGCTCAAGAAGATGAAATTCTATACAAATACTGTCAGGATTCGGAAGCGTACATACATACGATTGGTTAATGCATTAGAGAACAACATACATAGCTTGTGGACATGTAACTTTTACATGAAAAAGATCGATTTATTTTCAATTTTATTTTTTTGAGATTATCAAATAAGTGGATTGGACAATGACAAAATAATTAAAGTTCCATTTCCAACATAAATATATAAAAAGAAGTTGACAAAAGATTCATGTGTTAGATTTGCTTACAACTAATTCAACTTACACAAATGCCAAAAATCATTTCATTGTTTTCTATCGACAGTGGGAACAAATTAAATCCATTAAATAGCTTTTTACAGAGATATGTTAACATTACTGTCTACATATTTTCTACACTTACTTAAATACCTGTTCATTTCAACATTTTACAATTAGAGTTTGTAAGATCATCATTAAAATAACTAAATGTTTAACAAATTACATTTTTAGAAATGTTTAAATCGCTACATTTAAACCAGACTGTTCAAGGATAGTTCAAGCCGCGATGTAGTTACGAAAATGCTTAAAAATGAGCTAATAATTATTTGCGGCATGAGCTAGTCAAATACTCATTTCCTCGAGAAGGCTTCATCTCAACCCACTCGATTCTCAAACATTTCCCTCGTGAATATTCCACTCCCCTCTATTCCACCAACTGCACGAGTAGTCCAGGTCTCCAGTAACTGCAGAGAAGGAATAAGTGTCCAGATGTTGGAATCAAGCATGTGGCCTTCATGAAGATACTTGCGTATTTTTAACACAGAATTCTTGTCATATTCATCAAAGTCAATTCGGCCATTAAAGAAAATTACAATCACCAAATGCTTCAAGGAAGAAAGCCGCAGGATAAAATCTAGATCATGCTGAGTAGTGTGTTCACCAATTCCAACTGCAATTTCCAATGTCTTCAGTCCTGTTAACCAGATCTTCGAGCCCAAGAAAGAGTTGAACTTACGATTATTGCACCAAACTAAATTTAGATGTTCCAAACGAGAAAATTTCTCCGATAAACTTGCTAACTGCTTCGAACTAAATGAGTCTGGATCGAGAGGTGGAATGACGTTGGAGTAACGTAGGCTTAATTTTTTTAAATTCTCGTTGGGAAATTCGATCAACCGTAAAACATCTTCGTTTGACCTCAACTCGATTTCTAAATACTCCAAGTTAATGAGTCCATGAAAACTCTCAGCTTTTAAAGCATCGCCCCACGTTTGTCTAAGTGTAAGTAATTCCAGACGGTAAATTTGGGGTGATAAGTATGGAGTAAACGCATTGACCATTCCCGTTTCGCCAGGTAGCGCCAACGTTAAACTTTGTAGATAAGGCAGTGGGGGAAGGGGAGAATTCCAGAATTGGGCTGCCAAATTCATCTTTACTTCACTTGGTACGTTGCCACGGAGGAAGGAGCTGACTTGAAGATTTTTCAAATTGGAAAGGTGAAGAAGTAGTTGCTGAAGCCCTTTGTAGAAGTCTATTAGGTCGTAGCATTTCCGATGAAAAGCTATCTCGAAATTGCAAACGTGTTCACCATATTTTTTAACTAGTTCCATGGCAGATTTCCAGAAATTGTTCACATCCGTCTGGCTACGCACAGAGAAGCGAAGAAATCTTCCAAACAATGGGTTTCCAGGATGATCCGACATTTTATCGAGGAACCTTTGGATTTTTTCGGGTCTATCGAATCTATATACTTTGGAATATTTGGGAGAGAGAGAGAAAGACGGGCCGCAATAAGAAGTTGGTTTTACGGTGGTGCGGTGATCGCGACTTTGAGCATTTGAGTTCGCCAGGAGAGCACATAAATCTTGATTCCACTTGTCACATACAAGGCGGCAATTGAGAATATCATTCAGGTCCAATTTCTTGCTTATCAATGGAATGACCTAGAACGTCATAAATTAACCCAATAAATATGAAAGATAAGAAACATTTTATAAAGAAAAATAAACATTTACAAGATAATGGTCATGAATCAAAAGAAATAGGAATGTATACCTTTTCAAAGAGAAAAGTAGTCTTGTTTAAATTCTTGACCATTTGCTCCAACTGTGGAAAAGCAAGACATAACATTTCCAAATCTGAAGACCGGGTAATCTTTTCAATGATAAGATTCCAAACCTAAAGCAAACCAAAAACGAGTGATTTAGTGAATATTTAAGACAGGCAACCAAAAGAGAATTTTCATAATGAAATATGAAAACTATTGAAAGTGCAACTTACTTCTGGAGGGAATACGTCAAATGGATTTGGACGTGTCCCCAACGGTCTGATCGGTCCCAGTTCCTGAAATGGCAGGTTTTCTAACCGTAGCACAGTCTCCTCCAACCGAACATTGTCCTGCTTCAGCGTAACGTTTTCCTCCATCAACTTCCGGATCTTGGCTGATTTTTCCTCATTTTCCGCAACCAATGCATCCTTCATCGCCTTCATGGTAGTCTCAAGGTCACCCCACTTCCGTTTAATTCCTCCACTTCCAGAAGTACCTTGACCGCTCTCATCCCCACCACTGCCCCCAGCACTTCCACCACAACCGAAATCCATTCCCAAATCTTCTGGTTCTATAACACAGTTTAAAAAATAAAATCACAATTTTAAAAATAAATATATAACCCCAAACCTTACTCATTTAACAACTAATTACCAAAAAACTAATCAATATTTGAAATAGTTTACTGCTCCAGAATTACTTACACAATTAAACAAGTTCACCTCTTGAATTAAACAGACATCCAATCCCAAATGGAATTCCAAAAAAAATTGAAGTAGAGATGTTTTTATTTTAAAATGAGCCAAAACACATACAAATCACTCAAGTATAAATGATTTAGTAGCAATTATTCCTAACTGAACTGCTCACAATTTAACTGACAGCCTCAACCTCAAGAAAGTCAACTGCCAACTGGGCTTGTTGAAAGAAAGGAACGGAGAAAAGCAAAATGCAGACGCTGGCCCTGTGTCTCGTCCTCCGCGTTCGTCCGTTCTCGCCTCCTCCTCTCCTTCTCTTTGACTACGACGCATACACAACCAGCAAGCCAAGCAATCTGAAAAAAAAGAGAAAGCGTTCTCGTTCTCCGCCCGCCGGCAAAAAATGTAAACTGACTCGACTGCAAAAAGTAAAACTTGAACTTCTATTACTTTCCCGCTTCAATTTATTTGTGCAAATACGAATCGACTCCAACCATACCACTCTATGGCATAAGGCGATTGAACTCATATTAATTTACATACTCTTATAAGCGTACCATACCGCTCCCCAAGTGTACCTAAGGAATTTTCCAAATGTGATTATGAGATAAATGAATTATGTTATAACTTGTCAAGCTTGAGTATAACTGTTCTCCGCAAATACCGACATACCAACCTGCGTAGCTACAAGCATACGATCAAGAAGTTAAAAACATTCTGTACTAATACAACCTGCACTAATTGATTAAATATGATTAATTTGGTATTTATTTAGAATAGCATATATATATATATGATTCTTCAGTAATTTTAAGATCGATTTTATTTTCAGTTAAAAAAGTGTTTGAGGTTATCAAGTAAAAGGATTTTGTACAATGACACAAAGTAATTAAATTCTGCTGCTTACATAAAAACATCAAAAAGTTGACAAAAGATTCATCTCTTTGCTTAGCTTATAACTGATTCAGCTTACACAAATTCCAAAATTAATTCATCGTTTTCAATCGATAGCGGAATCAAGTTAAATCCATCAAACAGCTTTTTACAGAGATATGTTAACATTACTCTCTACTTATTTGCTACACTTACTTAAACAACTATTCATCTTAACATTTTACAATTAGAGTTTATAAAACTATCATTAAAACTACTAAAATTTGTTTACTCAACATTTAACAATTTATATATTTGAGAACTCATGTAATTGCTACACAGAAATGCGCCAGAATTCATCGATCCGCCGAACTAACTTAAGCGCTCACAAATTAATGATTAATTATGTTATCAGATCTCGTTTCTTCCAGAAGGCCCCATCTCAACCCACCCGATTCTCAAACATTTCCCTCGTGAATATTCCACCAACTGTACGAAAGCTTCCCCTGGTCTCCAATAACTCAATAGAAGGCATAAGCGTCCAGATATTGGATTTAAGCATGTGGCCTTCATTAAGATACTTGCGTATTTTAAGCGCAGAATGCTTGTCAGTTTCCTCAATGCCAGTTCGGCCATCAAAGCAAATCACCAAATGCTTTAAGGTAGAAAGCCGCAGCATAAAATCTAGATTATTCTGAATATCGTCTTCGCGAATTCCAACAGCAATTTCCAACGTCTTCAGCCCTGAAAACTGAATCCTTGAGCCCAGGAAAGAACTGAGCTCTTTATGGCACGAAATTAGGTTGAGACGTTCCAACCGAGAAAATTTCTCCGATAAATTTAAAAACTGCATCGAGCTCAATGAGTCTAGACCTAGAAATGCAGGGGAGCGAGGGGAATGGAGACTTAATTTTTTCAAGTTCGCGGTAGGAAATTCCAGCAAGCGTAAAATATCTTGTTTAGACCTCAACTCAACTTCTAAATATTGCAGATTAATGAGTTCACGAAAACTCTCAGCTTTTGAAACATCGCCCAACATTTGCCTAAGTAATCTTAGATGGTGAATCTGGTTTGAGAAGTATGGAGTAAATGCATTAACCATTCCCATTTCACTATTAAGGTCCAACTTTAAACTTTCTAGATAAGGCAATGGGGGTAGTGGGGCTGCAATGCTGAAGATAGTTTCACTTGTTCCATTGTTGTCGTGGGCGTAGTTGAAGTATTTGATTGTAAGATCTTTCAAATTGGGAAGGTGGGCAAGTATTTTCTGTACCGCTTTGTAAAATTTAATGAGGTTGTAAGACCGCCGAAAATATAATTCTACCCCCAAACTGTGAACGTACTCACCAAATTGTTCAACTAGAACCAAGGCAGATTTGAAAAAATTGTTCAAATCTGTTCGGCTGACCACATGGAAACGAAGAAATCTTCCAAAAAATGGGTTTCCAGGATGATCGGACATTTTTTGGAGAAATTTTTTGATTTTAGTAGAGTTATCGAAACTATAAGCATTGAAATATTCAGAAGAGGGACCAAGATACTGGAAAGAGAAAGGAGATTTGCTGGTTGTGAGGTCACTGTGACTTGAAGCTTGGGAGTTTTCCAAGAGGGTACACAAATCTTGATTCCACTTGTCACAGACAAGGCGGCAATTGAGAATATCATTCAGGTCTAATTTTTTGTTTATCAATGGAATAACCTAGAACGTTATAAATTAATGGAATAAATATTAAATTCAATAAACAAATTAGGTGAAAGAAAAGAAATATACCCATAAGATAATGGGCTAAAATGAAACATAATAAAAATGCACACCTTTTCAAAGAGAAAAACAGTCTTGTTTAAATTCTTGACCATCTGCTCCAACTGTGGAAAAGCTAGACAGAACATTTCCATATCTGAAAACCGTGGTATCTTTTCAATGATAGCTTTCCAAACCTACGCCAAGCCAAAAAAAGAGTGATATAGTAAACATTTAAGACAGGCAACCAAACAAATATTTTCATTATGAAATACAAAAACTATTAAAAGTGTAACTTACTTCTGGTGGGAATACATCAAATAGATCTGGTGCCACCAACGGTCTGACCACTCCCGGTTCCTGAAATGACAGGTTTTCTAACGGTAATACAGCCTCCTCCAACTTAACATTTCGCTGCTTCAATCCAACGTTCTCCTCCATCAGCTTCCGGATCTTGGCTGATTTCTCCTCATTGTCCTTAACCAATGCATCCTTCATCGCCTTCATGGAAGTCTCGAAGTCATCCCACTTCCGTTTAATTCCTCCACTGCCTGAAGCACCTTCACCACTGCCCCCATCACTTCCACCACTACCGAAATCCATTTCCAAATCTTCTTGTTCTGTTAAACCGTTTAAAAAATACAATCACAATTTAAAAAATAAATTGTACACACAATCCTAACTCATTTAACAACTGATCACCAAAAAGCTGCATCAATCAATTTATTAAAATAGTTAACTGCACCAGAATTACTTACACAATTCAGCAATTTAACCACTTGAAATAAACTGAACTTGTAACTGAATGAAAAAAAAAATAGTGGAGATTTTTTGTTTAAAAACAAACCACCACACTTGAAAATCTCTTGACTATTAATAATTTAGTAGTTCTTATTCCTAACTGAACTAATAACAATTAACTAATAGCCTCCGCCTCAAGAAACTCAACTGAGCTTGTTGAACGAGAGAAAAGCAAAATACAGCCAACGCCCCTGTGTCTCGTCCTCCGCATCCGTCCGTTCTCATCTCCTCCTTTTCTTTGACTACGACGCATACACAACCAGCAGCAGGCCAAGCAACGTAAAAAAGAGAAAGCGTTCTCTTTCTCCGGCTATATAAATCCAACACCCCACACCGTAAATACAGCACCCCAATTCTAGCACCCCAAAATTCGTAAATCCAGCACCCCAAACCCTTAAATACAACACCCCACACCGTAAATACAGCACCCCAATTCCAGCACCCCAAAATTCGTAAATCCAGCACCCCAAACCCGTAAATACAGCACCCTAAACTCGTAAATGCAGCACCCCAAACCCGTAAATACAGCACCCTAAAAACATAAACCCAGCACCCCAACTCCCGTAAATCTAACACCCCAAACCATAAATCCAGCACCCTAAATATTTGTA
>JAQFXM010008434.1:0-10667 GCA_034693345.1 Entomobrya multifasciata | reverse complement strand
ATTATGGACTTTTAATTTCCACGTGGTTAAAACATAGCTATAAACTGTTAAAATTTCAAGCAACTCAAAGATTTCACTTTGGGACAACTTAAAATATTACAATCTTGTATGAGTGACATACATTTAATTTTGATTTTGTAATACGATATTCCATAGTTAAGTAATGTATGCTTTGTAAGTTATTTAACTAAAATGTGTAGTCATAGAACCAACAAAAATTTTAAATACAAAAAGGTAATACTGCCTCAATCAAATTTCTTCAACGTCAAAGTAAATTATTTCTATAAAAGCAATATACTTTGAAAGGGTTTTAGATATTGGAGTAAAAACTTAAAGTATAACAATGATTTTGACATGCAAAGAAACTGACAGCTTCATGACAAGATTATTTTGTTATTTTAAAGTTCAAACCAACCGTCCTGGTCGGAACTTGGCATTAATATTAATGATTTAAACAGGCTCTGTACAAATAACGCCAGATGAAGCTTTCACCATAAATATACGAAACCTTTTTTGTTTATTCAAGAAAAATTCTAGACATTGTTTTTTCCGGTCATTACCTTGTATTTTATTGTACGATTTCTGTTTTCGAATCAGGTACTAGCCCGAGAACAAAATGTTGGCGAAGTTATAATGGTTCTTTGTTCGTTTTAATCTATTAAATATTTTGTTAATATTACAAAACTTTACTGGGCTTGCCCTCATCACTTCTGCTGTCAGAATTCACAAGATAACTTATGAAAACAAACCAAACATTTACGCAAAACACAAATACTTGGATACTACTAGTCGTTTGTAAAACTTAGATTGTCTGTTTTACTTGAACTGCCAGAATATAATAATTTTAATATTAGCTAGATTTCTAAACTATCAAAATTAATTTCTGTATTAATCCTTTTAATTGAAAAGTATGCTACCCTAAGTCATAGAATTTTAGCTTATGGCAAATAAATATGTAAAAGAATAAAGTATATATTTTATTAGAAAATTTTCTATGACTAGAATACAGTCGTCCTACCATATTATTTGTGTAGTTGTGCTTAATAGTCCACAGATTCATATAATATTTGCTAGCATGGCAACGGGCTGTAATGTTTACAAAAAAGATACCATCAGATACTTAACTTGAGACGTCTCACAATGTTTCGAGACAAAAACAGTTGAATTGAAAATGAAAGATTGTTTAAATACTTAGTCAACTGAATGATGGTAGTGAAATAGGTGAAGCTAGAACCTCACTGGCTAACCATGTTCCCAACTAAGAGAATCACCCAATATGTTAAAATTTAAGCCTGTTAGTTAAAAAACAATCTTAATTGTTGACAACCTAGCTGCCAATAATTAGTTCACTTTTCCTATGTTACTTTAAAAAATATAGTTCTTATTTGAGTTCTGTTGTTTTTCTTGCTCTTCCGGAGACATTATTATTATCACTCTTAATCTGTGACCATATTTTTAAGCCTTGGCATAAAACTATTGTTGAATAAATTAACTTTAATAAACAAACAGCTAAATCTAAGGATAATTGGTTTTATGTGTACTTATATATTTTAGGATGGTAAAGAAACTTGGTCAATAATCACAGCACGTGTATACTTATTGATTATCTTGAAAAATTTATAACTTGGAGATACTTCATTTACTAAGCTTACTATGGGCTCTAAATGTATTTAGTAAATTATGAAAGAACAAAATATTTAATCGTGAAGTGGTTTTGTAAAATACAGTGATGTTCTCTCTTGCAAAAAAGCTAGCTTTGTAGATACCTTAAAAAGCTGGAGACAACGTGACATGAATTGATATTTTTACATAAAATACCCAACAAAATCCAAACTAATACACGTATATTTAATGGAGTATTGGGTAGAATTGGTTGAATTCAAAAAGCTAATGTGTTCCGAATTCTAGGCACACCAGCATTATTACTTCTTTCTATAAGTTTTTAAATGATTTTTTTTTTTAAATAATGTTATTTTTCATATTTAATTATTTTTCTTAGATATTACGGTCAATATAAAAAATTCGCAACTCTTTGCTTTTGTACCTTGATTTTTTATCTTTTGTTCCAACATATTTGCTAAAGCTTTTCATTTGTAGAATTTTATCTCATCAAAAAACACGTTTAAATTTGGTTTGTTCCAACATCTTGATTTAACAAAAATGTCCACTCCATCAATGTGGAAATCGTTCCAACTTAATAGTCAAATATACGACCGCATCTTATTTTACCGTCATAATATGACACCAGACCCACGCAACGAAAAATAGTTCTCGAAAATAATGCTTCTAAACTGATTGGCTTTCATGCTTCTTCCTTCAATCTGGCAATAATGCTTTGTTGCGTATTCCATTTCATGGCCAGAAGTTATTTTGATCCTTCGTTTAAGTACGTTTACTTGACCCCATTTTACGTGGGTTTGGCTGCATTTATCAGCCTACAACTAATGTTGACTGGTGTTTTCTAACACCAGTCTAAGTTTTGTTTTTAGTATAAATCATTACGAACGTGTTTCGATAAAACGTTGCTTTTTCAAAACACCTAACACTTAGAATGTCGCATTTTATGATGTGCAACTACGTTTTAGGCAGCTAAAGCATGTAAGATAGCATTTGAGACAACACAGGTAACTAGTAATATTTAAAAGTTCCTAATAACAGAATTCCGTTTTTGAATGGCACGAAATCGAATAGGCAAAAGATTTCAAAAAGTTGTTTGCATTTTTTAAAGTAAAAATAATGACATTTCTAGTAATAGTATTACGTTTTTTGATTTTCAATACAGATTAAGCTTTTACAGTAACATTTTAAACGTGTGGTTATAAGTTTACTAACTAGAGTTCACCATATTAAAATTAGTTCAATGATATAAAACTCATTGACCTCGAATATAAAGCATTCATTCAAGAACCAACGAGGTAAACTTGTATAGTATGGCGACTGGCACAACAGCAGTAAGCTAGTTAAGCAATGATGATTGTAATTAGCAATCATTTTATCCTTACATGATGCGTTCCTAACTACCAAAAGCAAAATTAAATGTTTTTTATGTCTGTAGCTTTGTGCTATGCAGACTGTTTTTTTGGAATTACCATGTCCATGTTATAGAATTATAACTAATGTATTATGCAGCTAGCTTATATAACTTGGTGTTTTCTAAATCCTAGTCTTCATGTCACACGTGTGATTTGGGTTACAGGTTCTTATGCATTTTAAGTGACAAATATTTTATTCTCGGTTCCTTCCAGTCGTCAAGAAACATTAATTGACTTTCGGACATCCATTATTTCTCTCACCTGAGATACGAAGTTCTAAATGTAACAAATTTTTAATTTCAACTTCACGTTCAAACATACGAAAGCCTATACCAACGAATACACTTTAATGAATATACTACATGAACAGTATAACGTACATATTACAACATTTGATGCTTATGGTGGTTACATTTTAGAATTTACATTCTTCTAGTAGAGCTATATGCTGATAAAATATGTAACAAGCGTATGTTTGGAGATGTTTAAACAATACCAAATATATAATACTGCGATCAAAAAGGCCTAAATTATATATACGCGATGTAGCCTGTATGGCTTAATTTCAATTTACTCTAATACAAAAACAATTATATCGTGTAGATAAAGGTTTTTGCTGGGCATAAATTCTTTATTACGTTGATCGATTACTCAGCGTTGAAATTCCGATAGTTTATGGTTTTAAAATAAGTCATTTATGTCAGCTTCATAAAAATATACATATGTCCGTCAACAAGACGAGTGGCCCGTTCTGATTTAATTATGAATACCATGGGACCATGATATGGAAACCTCTAAGCGCAAAGTATTTGATAGACAGTCTTGTAGCTTTAAGAGGCATGCCGATGGAATTTGTGCTCCTCATCGTCGCGAAAGGTTATTAAAACGTTGTTGATGTAAGTATTGGAGCGTTGGAAAATAGTTAATCGCATTTTTTTTTGTCAATATGCTGATCAAATAGGCAAATCAGATTAAATCACAAGTTATATTAAATACCGACTTTAGTATTTAACCGCTCAGTTTATTTATTTAAAAACATTTTACTAGTAGACGAGTACTTTTGTCTGTATCAAGTCAAACTAGACGCTGTAAGTCGTCACTTGCATTTGCATGGCTCTTTGTTTGATTACTAATAATTGTGTAATTGTATTCAGAAGTCGATAATATTTCTAAATATTAACATAGCAGTTCATCAAACTCAATTTTAAAAAGTCAATTGAAGTTTTTCAAACTGTCAGCAACTAAAATGATTCAGATTTCTTATTCGGTCTGTTTACATACGTACAATAATTTAAGCAGTTAAGTTTACATTAGATTAGTTGGAACCAAATTCGATACCTCTACGTACTTCATTATTTGAAACCAAGTTTTGTGTTGTATATCTGACGAATCATTAACGGAAACGTGCAACAAAATTTCCAAGTTACTTTGAAAGTATGCTTTTGACACAAAACTTAATTGCCCTTGTTCGTTTTAGTTTAAAGCTTATTTCTTTATTTAAACCATTTCCATTTAAAATGACGTCCAAATCCAACATGCTAAGATTTGAAAGTGAGGATATAAACAGCTTACTTTTTCAGTACAAACTACAAATAGTATTTACCGCAGTTATAACGCTTCAATTGTTTCGTTTTCAAGATGCATTTCCAAATGGCATGACTTACGAAGGTATTATGTTTGCGTTTATGCCAGCTGCCTTTTTAGTTCTAATCTACGTTTACTTTAGAAGGAACAAGTGTGTGGTTGAAATGTTCAACATTATCTTGACATTTGAACAAAAACTCCTAATTGGTAAGTAAATCTATACCTGTTGAAATACATTGACATACATTATACTAATCTGGTAAACCTTTTGTAGGCCCTTTGAGACTTTTGCATAATCCGAAGAGAAAATATGTCTTATCTGTAAAACTGTTCCAACTTTGTGCTACGATCTCTCCACACATCCTAACTGCCTTTCATGTTGGCAGGTGCTTCATTCAACAATGCTTGCCATATGCACCTGGATTCGAACTTTTGGGAACGTGTTCACTATTCAAAAATTCAGATAAATATTTTCAAATAAATTTACATGGACCAATTTCGGTTTTATATTGGGTAATCATTAACTTGATTTATTTTGTGACATTTGTCAGGCTCGGCGAAGGATTTTTTGTTGTCACAATTCAATTGTACTTTGTTGAGTGTTGTTGCATTAGATATTATTTGAAAAATTTACTGGCAAATATTTCAACTAACCAATCAATCTTGGTGGTAAAGATATATAAACACATTCAAATCCTATTATGTTACTACAACAATTTACACCAGGACATTTTTATTGTGGCTGTACTGAACTTAATTGGAATTTGCATTGTAATTGGTTTGTTTGCTTTAATATCAAGTTGGAATGTTATTACAAGTACGCAGTTATTTGTCCTGACTGTTTCAACAATACAGTCTGTATTTGGGTTAATGATTTGCTTTGGAAATTTTGCGGGTATGTATGAGGATTCATTAAGCTTCATAGCTGCACTTAAAACTCCAACAGACATTATATTCAGTGTTGGAAACAGTAAGCATCAACTTAAAAATAGAAGAAAAGTGGCAAAATCTTTGTATCCATTGAAGGTTAAAATTGGGTCAGTAAATTATGTGGACCGGTTAACTACCATCACGTTTATTGATTTTTGTTTTGGAATTGTTGTGAACATGCTCTTGTTAAAATAAACAAGCGTATAAAACGAGAAGCGCCTAATATTGTTTGGATGTTGTTTCAAAAAAAAATTGTACGTATGTCAATGTAAGCATCACTTTCGTCGCTTTTAACATACAGGAGCTGTATAAATCGATCGCTTTTCTTAATACACTTGTGGAATAAATTATGTACTTCTACTGTAACTTAACTTATGTATGTCATTCAGGTTAGATTTTTATGCATAAAAGGTAACAATTAAATGAATCTTTTATTGCGCCATCAAACCATTAAGCTCCAAGCTTCAACTCTGAAATAAACTAGAATTTTTTGGTATATAAGTTTAATAAGTTCGCTAAGCGAAGCTTTCTGGAGTTCTATTGTTTAAATATTTTGAGGGCGTGCTTTTACTGAAACCTTTCTGAACGTCCATTAAAAATTTACAAAACACATTTAGATTTGGAAAAATGTAAAAGCCTTACATGTTAACCACTATAAGTTAATATTTTAATAGGTTAGAGACATTTGAAAATGTTCGGGTGCCGATGAATACGTATGGCATATATTTGTCATCTACATAAGTAATGTCATGTCATGGACTAGAGACAAGTTTGAACGTATTGGAATATTTGTTTGAAAACGTCAAATATTGAATTTGCCATCAGGTAATTAAAAATATTTGAAAATTTGTATAGGATAAAGTTTCGAGCGTCAAACCATATTAGGAATTCAAACTTTATACAACGTTGGAGTTTAAAACTAAAATGAAGTTGATTTGAAGCAAGGATGATTAAATCTTTTCACACATGGAGCAAGGGTTGATTTTCTTTACTTGTTTTGTTACTTATTGCGCCTTGTTATTTCGAAAACGCAGCAGTACAAAGTTTTACAACTGACAAAAATTCAAGCCTACTAATACCATTTGTAAAATTAAGCGAGGTAGTGTAAAAATATTTCGTAAAGCTGTGTCCATACGGAACGTAAGCTCAAGGTCAAGAATGAATGCTTTTAATTTTGAAAATGTGCTTTCATACATTTGAGTATCGGGAAGGCAAATTAAAGGTTCTAGTTCAATTATAAACGGATTTTAAAAGAAAAGGAAGTGGGCCAAGATTACTTGCTTAAAATTGATTGGTATAAATTATACTCCATCAATTTTTTATGCATAATGTTAATTCAGAACATCCTCAAAAGACAACATGCTTACTAACAAAATTACCTGTCATTAAGGCACAAATTCAAATAATAAACATATTCATATTAAATTATACGTACGGTTTAATAAATTTAAGAAGTTATATTTAAAAAATAGGTTATTCATTTGACTGTCCGAATCAAAAATCAATTCGCTGACTAAAATGTTAATCCCTTTTCATGTTTTGAAGCTTGATAAGCAATTACATAGCCAGTGGAGATTTCTAGTTTCATTTTATTTTCATTTTTGTAATATGTCCAAGTATCGTCAATTTTTAAAAACGAATTTTGGTTGTTCAGCTTGTAATCACTTTGGTAAAGTTTCAGTCAATTAATATAAAAAGCCTTGTTCAAAAAAAGTTTGAAATGAAATAATTCATAAACTTTTTCTTTGAGGTTGGATGATTACAAATGAACATTTGGAGCACATGACTTTACCATTTTTTGTATTGACTGCAGAAAAAAGCGGTTGTTCTCCCTATTTTTTTGGAATTTGCTAACGATCCTAACTTGTTTCCATGAATTATCGCAATTAGAAACATATTATGCTGGAGCCTATTTTTCTTGACCCTAGAACCTTAACGTGCACGATCTATTTTTACTTAAAACATTGACTGCATTGAACCACATCACATCTAATAGGAATACCCAACTAATTTCAAATTGCCTTCATGTCTGTTTTCGATTTTTAATGATAAGTATTCGAAGATAGTGCCATGCTAAATGTGAAATTTATTCTAGGAAACTGCACATACAGAACTAAACCTTATACATTATTTTATTCTACGTAAAACCAGTGCCGCGAGTGGTGAGTGGAAAGTAATCCGTTATTTATGAGACCGATGTATTCAATGGTATTTATTAAGGGTTTTGATTATGCAAGGATTTTAGCTCGAAGTGCAGTATAGGGTTTAGCATGAAGTGTAGAACTGGCTTAACATGGAGTGTAGAACTGACGTTTTATTTCGTTTTTTTATTTGTCAAATAGTTGTATCTTAATTAAGAACATTTTTACCTTATAAGAGGGTTCTTATTTTATTTCTTGTTTATTTTGGATTTTTGGGAGTATATGGGAGGAGTATGGGATTTACATGTTCACAGGAAATTGAAATTGAAGGTTGTAACCTGGGAAATTTAGTCAGATTGATTAACAGCTACTGGATAGTTATACGGATATGGTATAGCTTTTTATATTCAAGAAGGCATTGCATTTCAGTAGTTTCATAATAGGCGTTAATTAACGTAGAACTTTCAAGTGTTCAACCATCAAAATTGTATAATTTGGCGTCTTTTGAGCCCTCAACAACGTGTCTCGAGCGAATGTTTTTTTTAGTTGAAGAAAAAACCAACTTGACCGGCGTTTTGCCCAGTTTTCACCGACTACTTCATTTCTCCCGGGTAAGTAACATAAATTTATTTTTACTTATCGAGTTCATAAGCACATTTGTTTTGAAATTGGAGGACCACCTCCAAGGTGTACTGAAATTTGGCGGACTAACATTTGGATTAAACCATAAGCTGTAGATATGTTAATAAATAAAATTAAACTGTTTACCGAATAAATTGCAAGTTTTAATTACATTTGAGATTTTAAACATATCTTTATAATTGTTTACATATCAATGCTACATTTGAGCCAAAATATTCACATAATTATATGAACAAATTATATCAAATCGATGAAAGAAGCGACATTACGTAAATCATATACGCGTTCAGGATAACATAGATAAAATTGAAGTATTAACATTGGCAATATTTGTAGCCATGATTCTTTCGTAAAACTTGGTTAACATAATTTGTCTTAATTTATAAATATTAAACCTAAATTATTAAAGGATTAAACGTTTTTGAAAGTTTAGTTTTTTTAATTATTTTAAATCGAACTCTAATTGACTATCTAACTCTTGACACTAGCAAAAATTGTACTGTCAGGTTTACAGCGAAGTCCAGACATCTTAAAGGCGTATTTTTCTCAAAAAAATTGTTCTCGCCA
Source organism: Entomobrya multifasciata (assembly GCA_034693345.1). NCBI lineage: Eukaryota > Metazoa > Arthropoda > Collembola > Entomobryomorpha > Entomobryidae > Entomobrya > Entomobrya multifasciata. The sequence continues at coordinate 1,771 of JAQFXM010008434.1, read as the reverse complement.
AATTTGATTTTTAGTAAAGGACAAGACTTCAAGTACCTTCGAATCCACTTTCTTTTCACTCTAAATATTTGCTTTACTTCTAAATTACATACTTGAAACAAATATCTTTTGGACTCTTCCCGAACGTTTACCATTCCACCCAGTATGCATAAAAGTATAAATATCTCATCAGCAATGGTTATCACATAAAGTGCGTACACCAAAACATTCGTTTCATGCTTAACTTTCCCTCCTAAACTGATAATCAAAAGCGCTAAACCTATAGATAATCCAAGTACTCCACCAAATATAAGAACACCCAAAAAGTATTTCTGTAACTTGTTATACGACGAGTTTAAAATTTGAAGTTGTCTGTAAAGTCTTAAACTATTATATACATTTTCATTTATTTCAAGTTGGTGTTGAGCAAACTTGTTGTATTGTTGCAATATAATAGGAGTAGTTATAGTATATACTGCTAGCAGAAAACCAAGGCAACTCCCTACAAAATTCCACATGATCATGTTTGCAATAAACAAGCATAGTTTTTCTATGCTTCGTCGGATTCCAACAAAAATATCTAATTGATTCAGAGCAACATTGTCGTAGCATTCCTCTAAAAGAAAATAGCCAATAAGAGTGGATTTGCAGGGAGTTTCCCAGTGAAATCCCAGCACAACCAGTTGGCCAAACACGTTGGCGGAAAGCAACATGATAGGCACAAATAAAAACTTTAAGTTTATTTGGGAAAGTTGTGAATTGACTGCTGTGCATATTTTATTAATCTTTAAAAGATTGTTAAGATGGAAGCTCAAATTGAATGCCTGTCCCTTTGTAAACTGTACAGATAAGACACTGGTCATAAGTCCCATAAAAACGAACCAGCCAAATATATTATCAACAGTAGATTCTCCTTGTCGAAATATTTTGGTTGTCCGAAATAAACATTGAAATAATTGTAAGAGAGCAAATAAGTTACACAAAATACTTCTGTAATGGAGACGGCAAATATTTTTGTCGATTTGGGGAAGAAAATTGAACTTTTGAAAATCCAGACGGATTGGGATATTTTCATAGTATATTTGTTGTTTTGTTGCTAGTTCGAGAAGAATACATAAGTATTTTTGTGGAGCCATCTTAAAATTTTGCTAGATATTTTGAAAAAGGCTTCGAAATTACGAAAAAATACCAGCTCAGATAAAAGTTAGTTTTGGAACGTGTTTCAATTTTAAAATGGAAAGATTAAAATAAAATATTTGTCAGAATTTGAATAATTAGGAAATGTATTTTTGGTTTTCATATGCGTGGGCTTTTGATTTCAAATACTGCATTGGCGTTAGTTGTTTGCTACGCAAATATCTATAGGGGACTAAATCCGGAGTCTTCTTGGATTAATCTGATTGTAGAATAATTTAGACATTAAAATTTCAAAAGCTTTAATTGCGAATTAAGTACACACCACGTGTTTAAATATACATGTTGTGCTAGACGGAATGACGTAAATGTAACTTCGAAATATTAAATTATGATTCAGTCAACAGTATTTGATTTATGGTTTGGTTATTCTAATTACTGCCTAGAACATTTTATCAAATAAAGGAGAATCTTTAAACGTCTTACGGAATATTTTAACTGTGTAAATAATGGAAAATGTATTCCATTTGAGTTTTTGCGAGTTTATCTAACAAGCATACGTTTCCAGCAGCAACACTAGATGCTGGCTTAAATGCCACTTTTCTAGTAGATTTGAATGCGCTGATTACGATGGCAATAGTTAAAATCCCGAATGCGC
>JAQFXM010008433.1:0-10667 GCA_034693345.1 Entomobrya multifasciata | reverse complement strand
CCAGTATGGCGGTCCACCTCCACCTCCTTCGAACCAGTATGGCGGTCCACCTCCACCTCCTTCGAACCAGTATGGCGGTCCACCTCCACCTCCTTCGAACCAGTATGGCGCTCCACCTCCATCCAACCAGTATGGCGCTCCAGCTCCGTCCAACCAGTATGGCGCTCCAGCTCCGTCCAACCAGTATGGTGCTCCAGCTCCATCCAACCAGTATGGCGCTCCAGCTCCGTCTAACCAGTATGGCCCGCCTAATGACATAAGTTCTGACAAAAATAATATTCGTGTGAATAATGCAATGATTGGAGGCCATATTGAAAACTTTCAACTTTCTGACGCTATAAAACCACTCAGCAACCAATATGGTTCCCCTCAAAGTAATCCAAGTGATCAGTATGGTCCCCCTCAAAGTAATCAAATTGGCGGTTATGGGGATGGTGGTGCCAAAATAATCAAACATGTATACATCCATACACCAAGCAAAGAAACTGAGTTTGAACCCCAAAAACCTCGCATCATTCGTCCTAACAAAAAGCAAGATACACACTATCAAATAATTTTTGTAAAAGCCCCCACCCCTAAACAACAGCAAACGGAAATCGAGCTTCCTCCTCCCCCAGAACGAAAAACTTTAGTTTACCTGTTACTTAAGAAAGAAAAGCAAGCAGAGATTAAAATCAAGACCCCTCCGCCCACAACCCCTTCAAAACCCGAGGTCTACTTCATCCGGTACAAAGGGGCCCAAAATGGCAAACAGCAAGATGGATATGCTAGCACAGGATATACTAAAGATTCTTTGAGCCAAGGGGGAACTACTAAAGATGGACATTACTCGAGTTCTTATAATCCCCCAACACATAATAGTAAAGATAGCGATAACGTGGGATATCCCAACACAGAATATAGAGCTCCGATAAGTATGATTAGTCCTAATCAGGTAATAATCTTCAAGCAAAATCGACAAGAGTAAGCCAGTTGCTAAACCGAAAGCAAAAGTCTCAAAATATAGCAAGTAAATACGGCAACGAAGGAAAATTGTCCACAGTTCTTCCCACCCGCAAACGTGCAAACTAAAGATCACGTCATGCTAACCGTCTATATATGGCACTGCATATGAGGGTGGGAAAGGAAATCAATTATTGTGGTCCGCGGGGATTTTATTTGATAAACGTTATTCTGTATTAGAAATATGCACATAGAAATTCTTACATGTATGTCAAGGCAAACATGCAAGAAATTTCTCCAGAACACTGCTAAAATTTTGATGATTATTCGGGTTGTGACTGCTTGCTCGCTAATTTAGACGTTCCCAACTTTTTAAACAAAATTTTTATTTGAACCCACAGGAACCTATGAGCATTGCGGTTTATGATCGCGTTCGAAATGGAGTCATGCCTTCGAATACTGCAGGAAACAGAAGAGGATCTCTTGTCGCAGCATCTTCAGAAATTAGTCCTCGTGCTGTAGTTGTACAGCATCAGCAAGGCAGTCATTACACAGCTCCAGGCTCAAAGCCTTTCATTAAAGCCTCGGGTAAAATGGTATCTGGCCATTATGTCGGAATGACTTCAAATGTGTTAAAAGACTACTATTCGCCACAAAGCCACAAATACGCTAGTAATTAGCTCTCTATGACCAGACAAATTGTTTTAATTTAATTTTTAAATGTTTATGTAAACTTAAGGCAATTACACAGAGAGAAACGTCTCTCTGTCACAATGATATTTACAAAACCATACCAAATACATACTCGAAAAAAATGATGATTTCTATTCGTTTACATTTTTGTCTTGTTTTACTGTTATTGATGCTACTAGCTTCAATTTTACTATTTATAATTTAAAAGTTTCACATATGTTTCAAAATAGATTATTTTTTATTTATGCTATTGTAAATAAACTTTTGCCAAAAAGCAATCAAATACTCCATTGACACTGAAAGTTTAAAAAAATAATTGTTTCGTATTTAAATATAATAACTACAAAAAGAAAAATAATGTGAGCTAACTTTCATCTTCATCTTAGGATCCATTTCATTTAGACATATTAACAAATCAAGACACTATTTGATGAAGCTAATTTAGTAATTATTGTGAGTATAGATGATAATGAGCAAGCCCTGAAATAGCAGAAGGAAATGAAATAGAGAGCGAAATAAATTACTAATAGTAATGTGAAGGTAGTGACAGTGGTATCTGGCAAACACAAATTAATGGCAGCAAGCGAGAGATATTCAAGTTTTTTCGTTAATTTGTCAGTTTTGAAATAAATTTTGAAGAGGAGGAGGAATAAGGAAATTTGTTAAATGAAGTAAAAAAGGATGATGTAAAAAACATCCTGACGAATTTTCTCGCAAAGACTACTACAAAACTGCATTAAATTATTACAACGATTGTGATGATAATGAACATAGGTGGATGTAATTAGGATGTTTTAAATCATCATATCAGTCAAAAACCTGTGATGTACGGGAAAACGAATATCCATTTAATTTTATCCTGAATGAGTACTTTACTTTACGCGTATAATGTATATCCTCATAATTGCGAAATAGATATATAGTGTATTTTTACTATATACCAATCCCAAATCAAGGTGAAAGGAAATTGATAAGAAATATTTATTTTTTCGACAAAAAGATTTTTTCGAAAAAGTTACGATAATATCGTGTTATATTGAGTATGCAATAAAACAGACATAATTCATATGTAAAGAAATTCATGCAAAACAAACGTGTGGCAAAACAAGTTTTTCTACATGCATTCACATTCACGCGACAAAAACACTTTGCAATCTGCAAAAAAACGGCATTGGAGCTTTTGAATTCAAATATTGTTAAAAACTGCAACAGTAACAACAAGTTTTTACGTCTAAGGAATATTATAAGGGTAGTTTTGTTTACAATAATTTTGCTTGCACAAAATAGTTATGTTTGAAGGAAACCGTTTGATGTCAATCTCACTTCTTGCCTGACTCATAAAGGAAAATCGTTACAAAAACAACAAAAATGTTATCTGCTACGAAATATAAGAAAATTGAAAGTGAAACTTTGTTTACATATTACATGAAGGTATTACTTAAGTATTATCTTTGATGTTCATTTTGATGTATCATGTATCCATTTTTAGCTTACAAAAAAAATTGCACGGCAGATGTTACTCTTTTAGGCATGTTGCATATATGTGGTATAATTTCCTTTCACCTTCGCCAGTGACCACCAAATGTATCAAATGAAAGAAGGCAAAAAATTGTAACATTTAAAAAAGGTAAATACCAGGACTAACGAATAAAAGAGAATGCAATTTCGCGATTTTTTTATCTGTTTTGTTCATTCGGTGCATATTGCATTTATTTTTACTTTTAATTATTGCAATCTTATAATTAGTTGAAGACTCAAGGGAAGATGAGCAGGCAAAATGTTTTCCCTTTCTGTTTTTTATAATGCTTCTCATTGTCTTATTCGAACAACAAAATGGATGTAATTCGATTTGCCCCTCTTCCTAATGAAGCCGTAAAAAATCGTCCCATTACCGTTAAACAAACAGATTGACATAAAAGAGAGCATTGCTTTACTTTTTGTAGTTGCTTGACCTTGTCATTCAAGTGCATAGAAATTCAAAGTGTATTTAATTCACAATTTGATACGCAATGCTTTAAGCGCTTAATTGGCTTGGGGTCTTTAGCTCGTTTAGTAATGTTAAATAGGAAATGAACGGGTTGTGTTTTCGAATTTTTTAAAACTTCAATGTGTCCTGCACTGCAAGCCATTTTTATAAGTGCTCTCAAAAATTCCTTCGTCGTGGTGTCACTGAAAATCCTTTAATTGATAGAATAATTTAATTGAATGTGCATTATTGGCATTAGGTATGTGTTTTATGCCGTGTAATTTTGAGATATTATTTAACTTATCTCAACTACACACACAACATCCGCGTAAGAATTTTCAAAAATGTCTTATCAGTCACCTCTAAAAATAAATTTTGTTCTTGAATGCACGATGATGACACGTAAAAATTCGAATTTAAATGCAAGGATTTTTTTTAAATGTTTCAACTTTAGTGCATGTATGATGTAAAAATCGTAAAAATTCAAGGAATTTTCTCAAAAAAATCAAAAATTTCTCCCATCAATCAGGCCTTCTTGCAATAACATCATCGTCATCAGAAAGTAGTAGTAAGGATTTTTAACGCTAAAATCAGAGGATGCAAATTATAAATGTATGTTATTTCTTCGAACAAATTTTGTCTCTCTGAATGAATGCCAAAAATGAAACGAGCCAGCCTGTGCAAATTCGGCATGTGAAGTTCAATGCTTCGTGGTTTTTTCCTCAATGAAATATTAATGTCTTAACGATACATAAACATACAGTGCATTGAATCGTGAGAAGAGAATAAATGCACTTTCTGTAAAAAATGATGTTATATATAAAAATCCATCAAACAATATATCAAGATTATATATAGAATATGCAGTTGCAATTTGCAATATGGTCTGCGACACATATGCGTGCACAGTAGACTTAATATTCAACTGGCTATCAAAACGCAATAGGACATGCGAATCATCACGATTTTTTATATATGGGAACCGGAATTTTAATGGTTACTTTGCAAGGGCACAAATACTCAAAAGAACAAGCATCTCGATGTATTGTATTATAATTACAATTTGTTATTCCCTTATTGATGCACAAAGGAATTGCGTCTTTCGCTGTATCAGAAGAAAAAGTTTGTAATTAAATCACGTTCACACCTTCGTAACACTGTAGAATGGATAATCATAATAATAAATGGAAAGCAAAATAGAATGACCTTTGAATTTTTGAAACTGATAATGAAATGAAATTATTACGAAGAATAGGATATTACAAATCACCCCCACTGCACTTACTGTCTGTAAGAATTTGAAAGTAAAAAAATGTGAATACTTTTAATAATTTTTGCCACGAACTGTTAGTATGTCTTTCGTATTTTTTGTGAAGATTAAAAACAGGGATGACTAAATATGATCCAACATATTTTAGAAGATGATACGCACAAAGTTTGAAAGTTTTACCCTAAAAAATCGTGTTAGAAGGTCGTTTACGCCATAATTACAGCTTCACATTACCTTCCTCCCTTACACCGTTTAGTGAGGCTAATTATGAATAAAATGATATAAATATATTAACCTTTGCTGTTTATAGTTTGAGAGATGAGATGATGAATGTAAAAAACACTTGAGCTTTGTTATTTCACTAATTTGGTTTATGCTACATTTTTTTGTTACATTTTAATCTCGAAACATGATTGGGTGTCTCATTCAACATCATAAATTCAGGGCTTGAGGGCTTCCTGTCATAATTTTTGGTAATAAAATTGACAAAACATGAATAAATAGGTAGATGCTGTTTTATAGCTCAATTATAACTCGTTTTAACGTCACAAAATTATAGCCAACGGTGGGGTGAAAAAGTTTGAAATTCGAATTAATTTTGTAGATAAAAATTAGACTATAAATAACTTTGGATTTTTTGCCACTTTTGTTTCAGGACTTTCTAAAGTCTCTAAAGCTTTTAACAGGATTTATCACAGGTGGGTTTTTAGCATTAATTGCTACAAAATCAACATTAACTTTTCAAATATATTAGCGTTGATGAATAAATTAAATATCAAAAGCAAAACTAAAATATTAATAAAAACGGGGAAACCATTAAAGAATTAAATTACTTCTTATCAGTTTTCCGGTACTTCAAGTACCTTAAGTAAAATGAATCTCCCAATATTATGCAACAAAGTTAATAATCAAAGTGTTTTTTTTGCGACGAAATGCACACAAATTTGATGATAATATCAACATCAACCACCTCCTGACAGTCCATCGATTCATAAAATCATTTAAGTGAGTGTTATGTCATCAAAACAGGCTGATTTAAATACGGAAGTTGTATTATGATGGGTATGGGTCGGTACAAAGTAAAAAAGATACATCCTATAAAATTCGTAATGATGTTCTATTGCACTATTATACATTATGTAAAAAAATAATAGCGCACATTGGTTTGCTGACTGCTAAATTTTAAACATCCTTTTAAACTTTTTATACCAATAACAAGTTTTTGAAAGGATTCGCCATGTACCCTGTACCTGTCAAGAGCACATTTTTTTATGATCGGGTACGGTGTATCCCTTTGATTTACATTTTCGAAAAACAAACGTATAAAATTTACGTGGCATTGGAGGAAGCATTGTGTTGTGCGTACGATAATGTGATTCTAAGAACGCGAACGTAAACTAATTATTATAAATTTGCTTCCTCTAAAAATCGTCTCCAAGAAGTGACAACACAACAGTAATTCCTTTCAATTAACCTCATCTTTCATACAATAAAGATTACAATTAGATATATGGTCATGTCTGATCTAGTAAATTGTTATTTGTTTATGAATTACTTCAAGGTGCAAAAAACGCGTAATATGCATGCATACAATGTTTGCAACAATTTAGAATTCCTTCCCCTAAAAAACGATTAATTCTGCGGTGAACTATATGCATTTGCCATACCATATAAACTGCATTACTAACCAAAAAAATCACTGCGCTTGACAAGAAAGACGTGCATCTCTAGAAAATGACAGACGGGTAAGGTACATGCATTACAGCATCACTTCAATGAAGTCTTCATGGCCACAAAAAATTGATGAACTTTCTTTATACTTTAATGATTTTGATACAGATAAATTTGTTGGTTAAATTATTGCACTTTTTCAGACGGTCGTCTCTCATGATTTAGATATACTGTATAGTATGTGTTTAATATGGGGATCATGTTCGACATTCGACCTTATGTTTTTTTAAGAAGCTTATAAAAGCATACGCTTAAAAACGCTTACAAAAAATAATAAGCTGTCAAATTTTTGAAACTGAAAACTGGCAAGTGAAAATCCCACAATATAGTCAGTGCTTTGCTACTGAATTGGTGCAATTTGCTAATATTCAATTTGCTTCCCAACTATAACTGCTGCCACTGTCACTGATTGTGATGGCAAACATTTTTCATAACGAACTAATATATTTAAGTTGAACGTATGGCACGTAGTGGTACAAAACGGTAATAATTCATTATTTTTGGATGCAAAGAGATGATATATATCTCATAAACGAACAACCCCTTTTTACACTGTTATGTAGTTAGTATACAAAATACTGAAACGTTATTATATTAAAGGAACCATGAATAGGAAAGTAGGGATTTCGATTTTAGTTTGCATGCTGCATTCGCATTTGCTTTCAAAAAAGTGTAAAATTATCCTTGCAAATTAACAACAGTCCCTCCCTGTCCCTTCCCTCTATTTCCACAACGCTTTTTACGCCTTCCTTCCGCTTACCTTGTTATCAGCAAGTATGTGATATGATATAATTCTAATTCATGTAACGTTCTCAACAGCAGAGCACGTAACGCTAAATTATGCACTTTTGCCGTTGTTACCAGAATGATATAGTTTACAATGTTGCATGCAAACAAGTCAAACAAACCAGAAGCAGGTGTGGATCCCTTGACCTGAACTGCACAAACGGCATGGCATATTCGAATTGTGCACAAGTGACAATTCTGCAAAACAAAAGGCGTCACAAGCCTAATATGTGTAGGCAGACGTTGTAACGTAAGTACATGTATGCACGTGTAGTTTAAGTACGCCAACCCAACCTGTGTCGCTTTATGTCGCCTTTACTGGTTATGCCATATCCGCCTAAAAAAGAAAAAAATGAAAAGAAACAAATCAACTAAATTAAAAATATGTATGTGAAGTTGATATGATTATTTAACTTATCTATGTAATATTGTAAATTAGATGTGTAATCCATATTGTACATTATCGCAATGGGACTTTTAAAAAATGACTATACTGATGACAAAGTAATGATGATTTGTTCCTAACCAAAGGGCCAAAGGAAGGAACAAAAAATTAGTTTTTGAAATCAGAGTGCATTTGAAGGTGGAACAACTTGCACTAAAAAGTGAAGCTGGGGACAAAGTCTCATGTTATGTCATTGAAATATAAGCACCAGAGTAATAAGTTCCCACGAGGAAGGTGCTTTAAGGACGCATGTGTAAAATAATTTTGTTAATATAAAAGGCTTTTGGCTCGGAGCCCTCGTTAGTTTGAATCCAGCAAAGGGTGGTGGTTCATGGTGGTTTGTGAAAAAGTGAATTGTGAAGCAAGTACTATTGATTTTGTGCATATAAAATAGGCTAAAGCGTTTTAATATACAGGTTAAAAGTGCCGGTGTCTTCTTTTGGAGTTGATGGAAGCTATTCCATTGTAGTCCAACTACAATGAAACTGCTACTGGTAGTGAATTTGTTTTAAAGTTTTGTAAAGGCTTTTTTGGTGAAATATGGAATTTGTAGATGTTTTTCAAACTTGACATTTTCAGATACTCGCAACAGCGATAACGCTGACTGCGGCTGGAAGCAGAAGTTACAAGCGTCGATCAAATGTAGACTATGAAGATATTGAAACGGCGGATAACGCAGAGAGATTCGATGAACCACAGAGATCAGATTCACGAAAGTCCAATAGAATAGGTGTATACTCTCACTCTATCCAAGTTGCAAAGAACAAAGCTCAACGAAGATTTGGAGAGAATTCAGAAAGGAGGCGAGATTCTCATCATGGGCCATCGGAGAGATCCGATTCTGTGGCCAGTGGAACCCAATTCGAAGGGGCCCATTTTGGAACGTATGGAGGGGGTGCACAGGTCCAGCAAATTCATACTCATCAGTTATTAACTGATCAGGGTTTAGTGCCTATTTATCAAACTCCTGGAGGACATGCGCATGCACAGGGTCCACAACAGCATCTTGTATTGACAAGTGGCTTGGGAGTGTCAGGTCTTGGTGATGCGGGTGGACAACTGGGACAACTGGGACAAGGTCCTCCTTTACTATTGGCAGGAGGTGGACAAATTGGGCATCCGCATCAGCATCCCCATGCACAATTATTTGCAAATCATCAGGCAATTGCTCAAGGTCCTCCCCCAGAGACTGACAATGAATTAGGGTCAGATATTACAAAGTCGGTTTACGTGTTCAGTGCCCCACCCGATCCATTCGGTAATTAAATTTTTTACTTGCGCGTTTTATGTAATTCTCGGATGAAAATAATGAAATTACTCGTTCACTCTTTCATTAGACTATGCGCCCAGACAAACCTTAACCAAATTACCCCAACGTCCTCAAAAACATTACCAGGTATTATTGCAAAACTAATGGATTATTAATTGGTTAAAAATATTTTATATTTTGTGAATACTATGAATTTAAATTATTCGCAGGTTGTCTTTATAAATGCTCCTCATCCCCCACCACCGCAGCAGCATCACGTGGAGTTAGCGCCACCCCCTGAGTTGAAGACCCTTGTGTTAGTATACTAATTTTAAGATTCTAATATTTAAGAGGAATTGTCACTCTATGCCATAATCTTTTTTCCAATAATTTATAAAGCTATGTCCTGGTGAAAAAGCCCCAGCCTCCAGGTCCGATAAATTTCATCAAGCCTGCACTTCAACCCCATCCTCAGAAGCCAGAGGTAAACGAAAAAAATGGTTGAATTATTTTCGCAGTCAATAAGGACATTAATTCAACAATGTTTAACTTCAATTTTTCAGGTATACTTCATAAGATACAAAAACAGAGGAGCATACGGACTGACACCTTCCGCTTTGGGTCCAGTGGAAGAAAGCATACATCCAGGTGGTCACCCCGGTGGTCACCCAGGTGTACAATACGCCCAGGTAAATCCTCAAGAGGAATTAAGAGGAAATATCGATTTCGGACCAGCACTTTCTCCACAGTATGACGCTCCAGCTCATCCATACGAATTGGAAGGATACCACCACCAAGATGATTCTCACCTTTCAGCCAGCCAGGTTTTAACACATAGAAGCTCAAACAGAGAGGTTGACGCAGGAGTATCAGGCATTTAAAAAAATCAGTCATCTTTTTAAAAAGTAGTGTGTTTGTTTTACAGATGCATATCTAAATATTTATCAATTATTTATATATGATGGTTGTTTTAAAATCTGTTTTTTGAATTTGTAAATTATTTTAAATAGGTGGTTTTTGTTTTTAAATGGTTTGGTTTTTTAAACGTTTTATTATAAAACCTTGTATATGCCTTTTGTGTTTGATAGAATAATGTTATGTCATTTCATGACTATTATGATTGTATGAAAAGGTTTATAGGCAACGAGACGAAGAGACCTTACATGCGAGCAGTAAAATATACGTCAGTACTTTTGTGCATTTTTTTTGATTTAGTAAACTAGATTTTTTATTTGTCTCTTCTCGTGCATCCTGCCAAACTAGTCCCTTTTGAAAATGAAAGTGACCAAAGAAGCACTAGTTTTTTATAAAATGTTATGTAAAGAACAATAAATGTGCATTTTTATGTGTGTGCACTCTGCGGCACGCTACCATTAAAAGTATTACGTATTCATTTTTTTGTATAATGCTACTACTACTACTACTTCTTCTAGTTAAAACAAAATGTTCTATAAAACTACCTTATGTAATATAATAGAACTAACAAGTATAAGGAATGGCAAACTTTTATTCTGGAAATTGATTGCTTTTATTTTGAATGTACTCTATCTCCTTGGATTTCAAAATGTTCGTGTTGTTGTGCATA
>JAQFXM010008432.1:0-10667 GCA_034693345.1 Entomobrya multifasciata | reverse complement strand
ACTCAAAAACAGAGAAGCTATGCATGGGAATGTTTTTATTTAAAGGAATGATAGCTCACACGAATCTCACCAAAGCCTTTGTGAGGCTTTGCTGAGGCTCTTGGTTCACTAGTCATTCAACGGCATAACCCGGCGAACTGTGTATGTTATGGTGTGGTGTGAATGCAACTGTTCGTTAGTAGTTTGTCCATATTGTAGATTTCAAAAATAATGACTGGCACTACGTAGTTATATGAATGCCAAAGGTGAAATTAAATTGATAAAACGTTGCACAATAGACTGCTTTATGAGTCGATGAAGAGTGCGTGATATCGGAAATGCAAATATCGACTCAGTTGTGCAAACCGATCAAAAAATAAATGTCTGTTAACGTAAAGGAGGAGTTAGTACGCTTTACTATTCTGCTTGATTATTAATCAAATAAAGTGTTTAAAAAAGTATTATTTGGGTAACCCATCCTGTTGAAATTTTCCTGACTGTTTATACATTTATCAACTGGAGTCGAAGACTATGCTACGGAACAAAAAACGAAAATATGTACAAAACATAACATTCGGTGTAGATATGTAGAGCATGAAACAATGTTTTTCAAAAACATTCGCGGTTTTTGAAAGGCCTGCTTCATAGTTAAATTTTGTACTGTTTTGGCATTTCTCAAGTCATTCCGTTGTTGTAGGGTTTTTAAAATCGATATGTGTGAAAACGGTTTAACCAGGTTTTATATAAAATCTAAAGTCTCCTCACGCGGCCCCATCTGTATTTAATCTTGTTGACAGATTTGCGCTTTATTTTTCCGCATGTCTTGGCTTTCTCTTGAACTATTCGACTTACAGTATAGACAACATGTCTCCATTTGTGTTTCGTTTGCCATTTAAGTGAAGACAAAAAATCCAAATTTGACATATTTTTGCTTGGTGTCTGTTTTCATCAAACAAGATCTGTGGAAGGATCTGTGCAATTCCTTTAGATAGAAGAGAAATCCTTAGTATTTTTATTTCAAAGTCACAATAATTGTATTATGTGACATGTGACCAATCTTGCTTGCAATCCACCAAGATGTGTAAAGCTAGTCTGTTTTAGTTTAGTACCCATAGCTTGTAAATAATCCATTTCTTTGATAACTGAACCATTCCTGGGTAGCTGTGCAGAAGAAAATGTGTGTGGGTGGATTTTACATAACTAACTCGTACATGTAATTTGAATGCACGAGTAAAGAAATGATCAAGAAATTCGTAATCCATTTCACAATTGAACCACACTACGTATTAATGCACGTGAAATTTCCTACTTGCAAACAATTTTTTAATGCTGGACTATCATCGAAATTCCAAAATAAAAATTGGAAAAGAAAGTTCAATAATCTGCAGAATACAACATCTTTTGTTTCTGTTCTATTCAATTTTATTACGAAAACGTAGGTATATGTATGTATTTTGTTTTACAAAAGCATATACTTTTGTGCAGTTTAAAAGTAGTGTTCTATGTTCTCTAACATGCAAGCTTTGTATTATAAAAAATAATTTACCTTGCACACGATTACCAAGTAGTGCGATGAACATACTTGCATTAACTTGCGTCATATTAACTTCCTTATACAATTTGTATCGTTAGCCTAATAATATAAACGTGACAGGTGTTGCATCAATCGTATTTTTATCGAACATTTACAAGCTCCCTTTTAATTTAACTAAAATAGTTAGCATATATTTCCTAGTTTAAACCGTATGCACTATCAGTTTTCAAAGAAACTAGCTGAAATAAGCTAAAAATACTTTCTTAACTTTAATATGTAAATTAATGCATTTTGACTGCATGTTTTATACATTGAAGAGTCCTTTTTTACACTAAGATGACTTTAGATAGAATGGAAAGCATTCAAAGCACTAATGTTAAAATGTGAGCATCTGTAGTTCCTCATTTTCGTTTCCTTGAACTACTGATATTTGCAAGAATAAATACCGATGACTTTACTCGTGTTCTTTAAGACATTCAAGCATTCTTTTCAATCTTTTCCAAGACACTTATACGTAAAGATCTCTTTAAATGTTCATTTAACGGTTAATGAACATATTTAATTATGTAACGTCTGGTTTGAGCTACAGTTTTACAATACATAGTTAAATCATTTGCAACGATGATAACGTTTGATAAGTTGCTATGTTATAGGATGAATTATTTCCAAAGAAATTATATGTTTGCGTATTTATCATTTCCAAAGTCTGTTCCAGTCTACTTCTTATTCATGATCAACCTTCCGAAAAACTACACATAAATAACATGTATTCAACATCAAGCCAGATTCCATTTGCTTCAATAACCTTTCAGAAGTCCGCATTAATTTGAATAGATACAAACCCAGGAAGCTCTTAATTTTTTAAACGCAAAACAGAAAATAGCGTTTTGGATGGATGTATATAAATAAGATATTTCTTTCGTTGGTTTACGCACGGATCACGAGATAAACATGTTTTTACTTAACAAACAGTATTTTTACTTATTTTTGGCAAGTTAAAACAAAAAATTTCACTTACGGTGCATCATTATTGCCATCTTATGAATGATAGTAACTAAGCAGAATAATGAAATATTACAGGCGAGATAGGATAGGTAGCATCGCTCTACTTTGCTCCAAATTTTATACCCACAAACCATAGCTTTCCAAACTGAAGCCTGCTTCCAAATTCTACACGACAGAGTATAGAACATAAAACACAGCATCACAACCTTTCTCTTTCTCATTCCTTCCCAAGTTGGGATTCAGTTCACATCAGCTCCAAACTCACTACTTTTATTTTTCACATTACCCCATTTCTTTGAACGTGAAAGCAAAGTGAAAGCACAAAAGTAATAACCCAACTTGTTTTCAGCAATGGAGAACTTTACTCAAAATTTTACATTGAAAAACTGGACTATTTTCCAGTTGAGCACCGAAGATCTAAAACATTCAAACATTTGGACTGCACTACTTTCTTTAGCATATATGATCATATTTTTACTTGGATTGATTGGAAATACAATTGTGATTCTTGTGATAAAATCAAAACGAGAGATGAGAACTGTGACGAATCTGTTCATACTCAACTTGGCTATAGCAGATTTATTGGTTGTTTTGTTTTGTGTACCTGTAACGTTGTTAGCAAATTTATTCATTCGTAAGTGTTTAAATGTTTCACGTGTCGTCTCAGTGTAGAAGTAAGTTTACAGATATTTTTTTGTTTAATTGTGAATTTTTAGCTTGGATCTTTGGATGGACCATCTGTAAAGTTCTGCCGTACGCACAAGGAGTTTCCGTGTTTGCATCTGTGTACTCGCTTGTTGCTATATCAGTTGAAAGGTTGAATTTTTTTAAAAAAAGTGATTAGTATTTTATGGTTTACTTCTTGCTTAAAAATATGTTTTTTTTTCTACAGATACCTTTCACTCTACAGCTCAGCTGATCATCCATATAGTCTCACACGTTTCCAAGCAAAGCTAATAATTTGCCTAATCTGGACAATGGCTTTAGTCATAACTTCACCATGGCTTTTGGCATTTCACGTGGAGTACTTTCATGACTACACTATTAGCTTGCAATATAGTTATCCAGCGTGCCACGAATACTGGTCAAATTATGAGTTGCTCGGAAAAGTTTACTTTGCTGGTGTAAATCTCATTCTTGGATTTATCGTACCTGTTGCTGTGATAGCCATTCTTAATGGCATTATTTACTGGACTGTGAAGAAATATTATTCCAAACAAAGTCCTGATAAGCAACTTCGATACAATATAAATCGTGTTAGTGGGGAGTTGTTCATTATTATAGTAGCTTTCGTATTCAGTTGGACACCTTTGTATGCTCTGTTTGCAAAAATAAAGTTGTGGGACCAAATTGATGAAAGCAGTTCATCAGATGATGGCGGAAGTTACATCACTGCAGGCATATTAGTTCCGTTGGCACAGTTGTTTGGATCTTCGAATAGTTGCGTCAATCCTTTGCTGTATGCGTGGCATAATAAAAAGTTCAGGGAGACGGTTAC
The DNA here is from genome assembly GCA_034693345.1 of Entomobrya multifasciata. Classification (NCBI taxonomy): domain Eukaryota; kingdom Metazoa; phylum Arthropoda; class Collembola; order Entomobryomorpha; family Entomobryidae; genus Entomobrya; species Entomobrya multifasciata. Next base: position 6,651 of record JAQFXM010008432.1, on the reverse strand, counting down.
GTCGTACTGCCAAAGGAAATGTGAAAGAAGAAGAAGCCAGAGAAGTTACTGGGTCTGAAAAATAAGGTAATGAAACATTTTGTTATTTTGAAATGTCGTTTAAAATATATCAAAGCTTATATCACTATATCACTGAATCCGAGCTTCAGAATCTGCAAATTTTTAGCATTATGAATATCACTTTGGTCATTATAGCGAATGGGAAAATTGATAGATTTTTGTTGAAATTTCAAAAATAGTCATTCATAATCAAAAGAAATAGATTCATATTTTTCACTTTACATATTCATATTTATATAAGCATTGATGCTAAATTTAGCCTTTGAAGTGAGCACACGCAAAGAATACTTTGTCAGATTTCACGTCTCAGCGCAAAATATTTTGCATGGCAAGTTATACTTTTGAACTTATTGTTTGACTAAAAAATTGTTTTCGAACGCGTGTACTCTCAGAAAAAGTTCGGGTAAGATATTTGGAAATGGTAAATAGTTTTAGTGTGCTCTAACGCACATATGAATACTACATATTGAGTATTTTTTTTACTCAAATGGCAATTTTGTATCTTCTAAGATTCTATATCTTCTTCTATATAATATCTTCTTCTATATAATATCTTGTTCTAAATTTTTTGATTTTTTGTGAGATTTGCATTTTTCAAGGCGAGAAAATAACGAATGAATTAATTTAACTTATCGCGGTCTAAAGTACAATAATAGCAAAAAATACTAGGTTTAAAGTTTGCATTGATCACGATTCCTTTCTTAACGTGCCTAAGCATATCATAGTTCGAATTTTAAAGAGTTTAATATGCATAAATGTTTTACGTAGTATCACCTAATATCACATTATCACGGCAAGTCTACATATTTACCGTTAAACCCATTACTGGTTGCCAGTTTTCTAGCTATATATATATTGAGCACTGATTCGAATCTTGTAACGCAACCTAATTCTAGAGACAGTGCTACAAAAACTTTCTGTTTCAGAGACAACAAAAAGTAACTCAGAAAAACACTTTGTTTCAAGTTTGGGTTTAAAACACGCATCTTCGTTACTCTCGTTAGTAAAAGTTACAAACAAAGTTAAATCGTAAAATTTAGGCTCGAAGGCTTTTCAATGCACAGCCCTCCATCAATAAACTTTGTCAAAAAAAATTCATAATTTCTTTTTATTTTTTGCAAAATGCTCAAGCTGTGTATTTTTGGTAAAAAATGACTCTATGTTATTCTAAAATAGTAGCATAATACTGTTTGTGAAATGATAATGGAAACAAAAGTTTTTATATTTTTATAATAAACGGCACAGTACTCTCTTTGTTGTGATTTCGAAAAGCTACAGTTCTAGTTTCACAACTTCGTCCTTTTTCTCCTTCAACTGTACTAGCATCGTAGTTTTGCTACCGATATTTCAAAGTTTATTATGAAAAAAGGAGAACAAACTTTTTAAAAATCGCTGTTTATTGCTGAGAGCTTTATCTGGCCAAACTAGAATGTGAAAGATATCACGTTTTGAATCTGTAGATATATGAGCCGGTACAGCTACTTAGGACATATGCTTTTGGAAAAATTGAATTTACCTAAAATGTATTTTTCGAGACTACGCGAAAACGTATGCCTTTCTTAAGTCGATTCACACTTGAAAAAGCATTTGTTCAGATGTGTGTATTTTTATTAACATTGCATAACTCTCTTTCGAGAAACTTGCTCTAATGAGCTTACCAAAAACTTTCCTGCCCCAACGCCGTCGAAATATTTGTGTTAGTAAGTTTAATGTCATTATTTATCACAAGTATACTAATAAGCAGTCGTTTGGAGTGTTAAAGGTAGCTTAAATAGTTCGTGATACTCAAAACCAAAATAGGATGAGTTGATTGTTTGCACAAATCTTGCCATTGATTTTTTCACTGTAAATTACATCCATTGTTTTCAAACGAGATGAAAAGTTTTTTTGTGGAAAATATCAAGGCCACAAACGAGCTAGAAATGCTGTCATTACTAGAAATACGAAGCAAGTGGTAGAACATAAAGCTGCTGTGCATTATTTTGGTGCATGTAATAAAAGCTGTTCAACGTGATCGGATTCTGTTTGGAAAGGTCAACATTCAATTAGCTCAGGGATAAAATTGAAGGAATGAAAAAGGTTTTCTTGCAAACTTCCTAGCTCAAATTTTTAGGTCATACGAAAAAAATACTTACGATAGCGAAATAGTCAGTGTTCGACTGAAAACGCAGTGTGTTTTTGATTACTCCTCGATCACCTTTTGTTTAATTTAAAGCTGGACGTTTTGAGTCTACTTCTTTTTTTATAACTTGGGAAAACTTACCATTAACTGAAACAAAAGCTTTTACTCCATACATAACATCAGCACAACAGTTTTGGTAAGTCTATGTTTTGGAATGCTGACATTGACTGATCTATAGTTGATATGGAACTGGTGTTGAAGCGGTTGTGTTCTAAACCTTATAAAGTACTCAAGCACAAATATTAAAATTTATTGTTGTCAAAAACAGAAATGCTCATACCAGTTTTTTCCATTCTTTTCTCAAAACGATTTCTCAAGTGTCAAAATTGTAAAAAAAACAAGTGATGTCAAGTCTAAAGGTATAATACATGATGACTTTTGTTGTTCAGTTGCATATGCATTCATGCTGGCTAGCCAAATCATTTGAGTAATGCCTCAAGTATTTTGAAGAGTTGCGATATTATTGTGAAACAAGCTAAGCATATAGAAAACACATCCAAATTAAAAGGAACTATTTAACATTCACGTTATAAAACTAATTGTATTAACGAGTTTTGATTTACCGATTGAATGTAATGATTTGAAAACAATTTCCCATGTGCCATGTGGGAAGTAGTGCATTTGAATACATACTCTTGTACCTTGCTTACCTTGCCGACCTGGATTCAGAAAAACCAACCTTACTAATGCTTGAATGTTCACTCATCAAAAAGCTAGTTGTTTGTTCTTATTTGATAGTTAACTTTTGTGGCAATATAGACTACATTAGTATTCATATTTAAAATGAGGTTTTCCGATGCTGTAGTATCAAATCCAAAATCAAACTTTCCACGAAATCAGTATTACGAGAATGTTCTTACCGTTTTTTTCTTTGCTTCTTCATCGATTTTTGAGGACGAAAATGCTTAACGTTCATTATAAGTAGGAATTTGCTATACTCGATTCATATATAAACTAAACATTGGCTAATGAACATGGATTATATTTAAAAGCAAAAAACAAATGCATACAGGTATCGGTTTAATTCATATAATTATTTTAAATACTAACACATCACAAAAAATGATTCCAGTGAAGTTCTTTAAAGCCAGAAATAATTAAGAAGACGTTTAGTTTAAAAAAAATTGAATATCACAATCAAATCTTAAAGAAAACATAAATCGCTTTCAAAATTCATGGTTAAGTAACTTTTACATATGCAAATACCAACATGAAAATATTTGTTATAAATATAGAAAATATTTGTTACCAAACAAAATCGAATGTTCTGCCATAGTCATTTATTTAAATGTAATGAACCAAATAAATATCTTAAGATATCATTAGTATCAAAATCTTCTATATAAATTTGTATTTTAAGAAGGACATCAAAGATACAAAATGCGTTACACAGATCTCCGACTTTTCTTACTTTTGCGCAGTAAAATTGACATGACATGTAACGAAGAATTTGGTACAGCTAATGAGCTATGAAAACTAATGTGCTCACAATTTACAGTACACAATTTGAAACATCCTACGCAACTACTTTCATGACTTTCATGTCCTCCTGATAAATGATTGTGTATTAGAAGTCAATTCTGATTTTAGTGATGAAAATATGAAAATCAAGATATTTTTGCATAAATTACATCAGTATTTCTCAAGTAGAGGATGAGTTCACTTCCGATTACTAAAAGTAAAATTCTGCATTGCCTTTTACTTCATTGTCAAAACTAGTGTCGTGTCAAGTATTGTCAGAGCAAAATGTACAATTTTACTGGAAACATATTCCAAAACGATGGAGATCCTCCATACATGAACCCAAACCTAGAATCAAAAGAGAATCTGGTATGAAGTGTAAAAGTTTGTACTTGTGATAAGGCCTAATTCCTCAGTTTTGTTTCATTCATAAATGTCATTTGGCTAACTAAGACGTCTTAGCGGGTAAATCTTTTAAATTTTTTCATAGCAATGGCAGATATTTTGGATGATGGTGGTTACGTACCTGTTGCTTTGTGCAGTGATCTACGTATATGTAAGTCCATAACTTACAAAAATTATTTAAACTACAATTTGAACCAATTGTATTGGCATTTACTATATCGGTTAATTTTAGCATCGATTTGATTTCACCGACGACGAGTAAAGCAGAAAAATTAACCACAAGAGATAAGGCCAAAACATGCTGTCAAGTCTAAGATGTGGTCCGATTTCCAAAGAATAGCTCGGATTGCATTTTATAAAGCTATTATTTAATATTTTGTTCCTCTTGTTAGAAATGGATTTTTTATAAATATTTAGTTTATCTCATTCGTTCAATTGCCAAAAGTAACTTCTCAGAGGTTTTGGTAAGGATATTCGAAATGTATTTAGTTTAAATTCTCATTGAAAATATTTGAATACGTCTTTCTTTTTATTTACTTGGATTGTATCATTGTATGTAAATTAGTGATGTAATATCTCAACTACAGCTAGATTTTGGACAATTAGATTACTCGTATATATATTTTTGAAAGATTGCAAACCACCGAGAAATATTATTTTGATTTAAGGACTAGAAATATTTGTGAAAATATATTAATATTTATCATGTTTTATGTATTTTTTATGAAAGAATGACATTTTAACGATATAGTTAATAACATGTTGTGTTATCAAGCTGAGTAATTTACTTACCAAAATGATTTTCTACAGCTAGCTAGATTTCCGTTTAGCTAGAGTCGTTGTTTGAAAATATTTTTATTTTATGTTTAGGTTGTGATAAGTACCTAAGTTGTTTACCTAACTTCGAGATATTATAAGAACTGAAATGTTTATACGTATTTATTTACGTTAGAAGTATATGTGATCACAATTACGAATGTTTTACCTCAATTAAAATAAACCTTACGTTAATCCACTTAATACTAAATACTAATTCCCTTTTCAAATCGTACTATGCTAACGTTTCATAATATCGAAACTTTTCCATACTAAAGCCAGTTCCACGATTTTTTCACATGTCACACTTATTTTCTAAACATTCTAGTTCACTAAAAATTTGCATTATTGTCGCTACTTAAGTGAGGGGAAAATTTGATATACCCGACATGTCATTGAAAAAATGCATATCATAGCAAACAAAAAGCCAAAACACGTTGGCGTTCCAAGAAGTAAATTTGTTGATATGTTTGTTAGGACAAATTCATAAGTAGCTCAATTTCTTTGTTACAGCATACATTACCGTTGAATCTTATAATCTTGTTTGTTAGCTTACATAAAAAAATGAAAAAAAGCAGAGTCGTAAAAGGAGTAAATTTGTCAGCACAAAGATGAGACTCGATTATGGAATATGAATCAAAACTTACTTTTTAGCATTTTTAAGAAAACTGGATAAAGAAGATGTAAGCTTGCAATTGATTAGCGCTTATTCATGAATTTTACACGGCAATATCGCAATACATGCTCATCTCAATTTTCTAACAATTTTGTCATTATAATTTCAACATGGCATTACTCAGCAAATCAAACACGCTTGTAGTAATAAAGGAAAGCAATTTCTAGCAAGGAGGTTAAGCTAGCTTTTTTTGCAAAAGTAGCTGTACCAGGAGCCTTTTGGTTCTGTAAAGTAATGTCATGCCTTAGTCACTTTAGCTGTGCTAAATTGTTTTTTAATTGCCTTCCGAATGCAATATCACATTTAAGAAATAAAATACACTGGTTGTAAATCAGAGAAATGGCAGAATAGATCATTTTCGGGCAAATAAAAATGATTTTATGTAAATTTTAAACTAAAAATAACTCAAAAGTTTAGACAAAACTTCGGAAATTGCTGTACAATTAAATTTGAATGTTTCAAGAACAAGGAGATTACTCAGGAAGCTTGTTCTTCCATATTTTTTACTTCTGAGCAAATATTATTCTACATTCTGATGAAAATCTACGTTTATGTTTTGCCTGTGTTTTAAATGGAAAACGAATTTACGAAATGATCATAATATTTTTGCACATCCATATATACCATATATAACCTTGCCAATATATGCATATATGTTGTGTGGCATGTAAATAATTTGTTACTTTTTGTCAAATATTTATGGAGACATTACTACACAGGACAATGCCAACATGGACGTAATACCTACTGTAAAAAGCAGTTCAACTACGTAAACGTAAACAAGTATTTAATATAGTTTAAGAATACACACATACATAATCTGTTAATCTACAAATATTTGTTTTGCAACCAGTCATATTAAAAGGGTTCAAAACATTTTCAATGATACTTTCTTTCATTTTCTTAAGAAGACTATTGGTATAGTTTTACCTTTGGCAGAACCGTAACTTTCACATATTTTATAAAGTACTTAAAAATAAAATCTTGAAAGATATTTTACGCACACACTTGTGTAAATCTTGAAAAAATGTTCTCCTAATGCCGACCCTTA
>JAQFXM010008431.1:0-10669 GCA_034693345.1 Entomobrya multifasciata | reverse complement strand
CATATGATTAATTAAAATTGTGGAAGTATTTTCCCAAATTCCCTGTCCATAGTCAGGTAACATTGCAGAGTTGTTGACGAATTTCCACATTTGCTCGGATATTTGATCTTTCAAAACAGTTAAACTGTAATTTAAGCGGCCATAAGGGCTTATCCACCTTGTTAAGTCGTACCATAATTCAGAAACCATCGGAAGCTTTTCATGAGTACTTACTGTGCCATATTTGTTATGTAGCTTACGAAGTTCACTAATGTTGAAAAATTGTGCATTTTTGTCAGTTTCCAAGTTTATCCTTCGAGTGAAAGCAGTAAATTGATATTCTTCCAGCTTTTTAAACGTGTCGAATTTGATAAACGGAAGTTCTGCAGTTAATTTGGTAATGTTTTCGCCTTTATAAATTATGCTCAAATACAGCCAGCTTATTGGAACAAAGAAAACACAAAAGAAAAATGCCTTTGTCTTTGGTTTGCCAGCATTGCTGAAGATGCTTATGGATTGATCCAAAATAGATAAAACCATGAAACAGTTTATTTCATATAATGGTTTACTTCTTTGTTTAGTGCTTAGTTCCTTTGATAATTTAACAATCCAAGATATGACAATGCACAATGTGAATATTAGAGACCACGTTGGAAAATCGAAAGGAGAAATTAATTCTCTTAACTACTTTGTGACAACTTGTAAATCTTAGTTGCTCGCTGGTTATTACAAATCGGCTGTCCTGAAACTGATTTCTATATTTCTGACTGCTTCTTTGTATGCTTGGACGAAACACTGGATGATAATTAATCACCTTTGTAGGGCCACAAGAATCAACAATTACGTTTTCCCACTCATGTCTGTATTTGTCATATTTTGAAGAGAATGTTATATTCGCCGACTTTGGTAAAAGTGAAGAGGTCAAGTGTAAGTCGGCAAAGTAATAAAGACTTGATGATAAGTCCTCGATAGAAATCATTTTTAAGTGTTCCAGAATAGCGTGTTTGTTTCGCCTTTCTTTCTTTTTTAAATCTTTTAGTGGTTTTATAGGATAGATAAGTAGAATTTGAACCGAGTGAGGATCCAAATTAACTTGTTGGCTTTCCTGTAAAACATTTTGCAATTCATTCCCAAATTTCCAATTAAGTTTGGTGTGAATTAAAATGGTCTCAAACGAATCACAAGGATTACAATACGGGCACAGTGTTTTTAGTGTGAGGGAATGATATTCATAGATAAGTACATTAACTGATAGTCTTGGAACATAGAAAAGTTCAGAAATAACTCCGGCAATCCATTTTTTGACATCATTTTCATTGCCACAGATCGAATATGCAGTTGAGTTACAGATGAGAATTGAAATAACTGGAACCGTATTTAAGTAGTCTAGTTTCCACTCTTGATCTTGGTAAGTAGTAACCAAGTTCGTCGTGACCGGGGTTTTAAGAATGCTTTCCCAGTACCAATCTTTTAAGTAAATATGTGGAGAAGTTTGTTCGGTTGGTGGCTCAAGGAAAACGTTTGCCTCACAAGCTTTGTTTTTACTTGTTAGCTGAAAGATTTCTGACAATGTTTGTGCAACATAGTTAACGGCAACTTTGTCCGGTGGTAATAATAAACTGACAGTCGTGCTATTAAGACATAATGATGAGTTGTGCCCCCGTAAGGCTGGATATGCAAACCCTAGTTCAAATGGATATAAGTTATCTTCATCACAAAAAGATAAGTAGCGCAGAAGAATAATTGGGTTCTCAACTTCCTGAAAGTCAATGTTGGATCCTTTAAAATTAATGACACGTATGTTACAGCCAGTGAATATATTTGTGATGTCGAGTTGCTTCTGAATATGTTCGTCCGGTTTCTTAAACAGTATCCCAAATGTAAAATTATTGTTAAGAGTGAGAACTATCAATAAACAAAATATAAGTTTAAATTTTGACATAGTGATGACATGTCATGGCATGACAATCTTAAAACACCTACATGTTTTGTCCATGAAGTAAACCCAAACTTGTTTATAATTATTTTAATTAAAGTAAGGGAAATAAGAATTTTAATTCGATAAATTCGTATTTAAAAACGATGCCACATTTCTTCGGTGTACTTGGGTTTATCTTGCAAATAGTCATTTGGTAACAAGTTTTGTCAAACTTGGTTTTACGTAACGGAAGCAGCACAATTCCACTCTTTGGAAATATTTTTGTCTACTTCTTTTCAATTAAAATACTTATGCGCCCATGGTCCAATAATAAAGTGGGCTTAATGTTCGCTCGTGTAACTTTTAACTGCTGGCACAAACTTATAGTCAAGAACCTTTAATAACAAACATATTTTTAAAAACATCTTGTTGCAATAATGATAAAAATAGGCCAGGACCTGAATGGAAATCCTGTGTTAGATTTTATATGAGGTGATATATCCTTAAATTCACGGAAAATAACTAGAACTAAATCAATGTATCATAGAACATATGTTTGTTTTTTTGGAAATCATTTAAAATTTTTACTTATGAGTTGTGTTAATTGAATAAGGTAGATAGGTGAAAGTACAGGCGAAAGCTTTACCTGAAAATTTAAACTTCTGAAACGCTTTTATTTACAAAGCAGTACTGAAACTGCAATTGTTTTGTTCAACACTTGACTAACAGTATTCGTGAAGTTTTGGTGGGAAAATTTTGCGCGGAAATCCGTATTTTGCTTGTTCTTATCTTTGGAATTTTTATATGGCGTTTGAAGGCAAATTGTCGCGAAAATATGAGTTTATTGTTTCAAGATATTGAGAATTTGGTTGAGTTTGAGGAAGACGAGTTGTGAGATATGTGGGAAGGGATTGAGTTTGGGAAGCTATTTGTGTCATTTGAGGAAGGTGCATGGAGTGGAGGAGAGGAAGGAGTGGCCACGCGACTTGAGTGGAGGGGAGGGGGCCAGGGTTTTTAGAAGGCCGGAATGTTGGCTGGCGCATTTGGAGGTGAAGCACGGAGGCGATTGGGAGGTGGATATGGAGTAGATGAGAAAAGCGAGGATGAATGTAGAGGGTAGAGTGGAGGGATTGGATAGGGTTCATTGGAAAAAGGTGATACAGGAGGAATGATTGAGGCAACAAGTTGGCAATGATTATCAAGACTAATTAAGTTTTTTTTTTGTTTTTTCATATTATTTTAGTGGGTTATTGGACAACTGGCGAAGGTGCAGAAAAGCGGAAAAAAGAGAAAAGGGGTAAAAGGAGGACAAATACCGTTAAAGTAAAGCAGTTAAAGTTGAGTGCAAAGCTGTTGCAATTGCAGAGGAATTTGGAGAAAGAGAAAAGACTTGTGATTGGTCCATTAAGAAGGGTGAAGGCAGTACGAAAGGAAATTTCATACTTGGATGTTGATTCTTAATAAATTATTTTGGTGATTGGGTCTAATATTTAGGTTTTGCATTTGACTTTTGAAGGTGTAAATTAAACTGTGAAACAGGTAATTGTAGATACTGGTAAAAACGTGATTGAGAAAATATTGGTTTTATCAAACTGTATTTGAAAAAAATAATTAACAAATGTGTTTAAGAATAATTTTATTTCGATTTTATTTTATTTTTGCTAAAATTACGTATTAAACTATCAAGTATATTAATTTAATTTCGAAACTTTTAATCAATGTAAAATGATTTATGATTCAAATAATTGTGAAGGATAATTAATTCTATGACTTAAGTTCAGCTGCATTTCAGACAAACTGGCTTGCTATTTTATATTTTATAGACATTTGAGGGAAAATAAAACACGTTACTACTTTCAAATGTCATTTAATCAGTTCCCGCTTATTTATTTAAAATAAAATAAAATTCAGATGCCCTTTTCACTGCGACCAGTTTCTTATTTGACTGCATTAGGCAGTCAAACAAGAAACTTTAAAAAATCATAAAGTTACAATAAAATAAAATAGTTTTGTTTGTGGGTTTTCGTTAACACGAATAATTGATATATATTTTACATTACGTAAAATTAACCAGACTTAAATACTTGTACAAATACTTGTACAAATGGCTGTTACATTTACCTTTTAAGCTAAGCTAACGGTAATTACATGATGTTGTGTTCTCTGGTCGGTGGGCTTTTTCAATTGCCACATTCATTTCTTAATTTGGCTTACAAAGTTTGCCATAATTTTGTGCCGAAGCATTGTATTATAAACATCATAATTAATATATAGTTTTAATTACTAGGATACCCCATCCTGGTCTTACATTTATTGAAATAACAGTTTAATGTTTTACTGGTGGTTTGTATTCAAATATGCTCACATATTCCACCATTTTTATAACCGTATTTAAAGGTTTTTTGAAGTATCGTATTACCATTTTGAGTGCTGCTCTTATGCGTGAAATATTTTCTATAAAAATGAAAGTAGTTAAGGAGATCAGCAAACCAACGCCTGGTATTAGAGTCAAAATAGTTACTGCTGTGTTTCCACCGCCACCACCGATTGATGATGTGTCATTTTGAATATTTGTAGATAAAAGCATGTTACCATGAACGTTTAGCTTTAAAATAAACGCGAAGTCAAAATACTTTTGCCACCACTCAAACACGCCAGCCTCGAAAAGATATCTTACTCGGACAACGATATTGGGTGGAAAATAGTTCCTGTACTCATATCCCCAAAACGTTTTAAGAATTTCGTCTTTGCCCAGGAAACTAGGTTTTCCCATCAACTTTTGAATTGTGTGAAGTTTAATCGCTTCTTCACTGGGTAGTATTATTGCAGTTTTGTTGCATTTGCCCATGTGATTATTTAGAATTGTAGAAGTATTTTCCCGAAATCCCTGACCATAATCAGGTAACATTGCAGAGTTGTTGATGTAGTTCCACATTTTCTCAGATATTTCTTTTTTCAAGAAATTTAAGCTAAAATTCGCCAAATCGTAGGGGTTTATCCATCTTGTTACTTCATACCATAATTCAGAAACTACCGGAAGGTTTTCATGATTGCTTACTGCGCCATACTTGCTATGTAGTCTACGAAGTTCACTCATGTCATAAAATTCTGCATTACTGTCAGTTTCCAGGTTAACTCGTCGAGTGAAAGTGTTAAACTGATATTCTTCAAGCTTCTTGAATGTGTCGAATTGGACAAACGGAAGTTTCGCGGTTAATTTGGTTATATTTTCTCCTTTGTAAATTATGCTCAAATACAGCCAGCTAATTGGAAGAAAGAAGACACAAAAGATGAATGACTTTTTAGTGGCTTTGCCGACATTGCAAAAGATTCGTATGGATTGATCCAAAATGGATAAAAATATTATAAAAAATATATCATAAAAGCTTGTACTTTTTGGTTTGTTGTGCAGTTCCTTTGACAATTTAACAATAGAAGATATGACAATACACATTGTAAATATTAGAGACCACGTTGGAGCATCGAAGGGAGAAATTAATTCTCTTAATTGGTTAGTCCAATGCATTTGTTCCGCATGACAACTTACAAATTGTAGTTGACTGCTGTACATTAAAAATCGACTGTCTTGAAACTGATTTCTATATTTTTGACTGTTTCTTTGGATTTGGGGACGAAACACTGGATGATAATTAATAACCTCTGTTTTGCTACAAGAGTCAACAATAACATGTTTCCACTTGTCCCTATATTTGTCGTAATTGTAAGAGAATGTAATGTTGGCTGACTTTGGTAAAAGCGAAGAGGTCAAGTGTATGTCGGCTAAGTGGTACAAGTTGCTTGATTTGTCCTCGATGGAAAACATTTTTACATGTTCCAGAATAGCATATTTATGTCGACTATCTCTTTTTTTTAAATCTTCTAGTTCATTTACAAAATATATAAGCACAACACGAACCGAGTGAGGATCAGAATTAACTTGTTGGATTTCCTGTAAAACATTTTGTTTTTCATTAATGGGGTTTGGAATTAATTTTGTGTGGATTGGAATGAGCTGAAACCAATCACAAGGATTACAATACGGGCACAGTATTTTTATTGTGAGGGACTGGTGCTCATAGATAAGTATACTAACTGATAGTCTTGGAAATGCATAATTGTCAACAACAACTCCAGCAATCCATTTTTTGACATTATTTTCATTCCCGCAAGTCGCTTTGGAAGCTGTTTTACAGATAAGTAATGATATAACTGGAACCGTATTTAAGTATCCACGTTTCCAAAACTGAAATTGAGAAGTAGTATCCAAGTTCGTCGTGACCGGGGTTTTAAGAATGTTTTCCCAGTACCAATCTTTTGAATACATTTGCGGAGAATTGTTTTCTAATGGTGGATCAAGATATATGTACGCCTCACAAACTATGTTTTTACTTGTTAGCTGAAAGAATTCTGACAATGTTTGTGCAACATAGTTATCGGCAACTTCGTCCGGTGGTAATAATAAACTGACATTCGCGGTATTAAGACATAATGATGAGTTGTGCCCCTGTAAGGCTGGATATGCGGATCCAAGTTCAAATGGATACAAGTTATTTTCATCGCAGTAAGATAAGTAGCGAAGAAGAATTATTGGGTTCGATACATCCTGAAAATCAATGCTAGATCCTTTAAAATTAATTACTCTTATATTACAGCCGGTAAATATATTGGTGATGTCGAGTTGTTTCTGAAAATGGTCTTTCTCTTTCATAAAAGGTATTCCGAATGTAAAATTATTTTTAAGAGAGAGAACTAACAATGAACAAAGTTGAAATGCAGGTTTAAATTTAGACGCAGACCACATTGTAAGACTAATATTCAAAGAGGTGCTTGTTTAGGTAAATATGTATTCCAAGATTACGATTATAAGAGCACGTGCGTTATTTATAATTGTCCTAGAAAGTACGATAAAATGAATGCAAAATGTATTGAAATCCTCAGCTTATTGTTAGTTCTAAATCATTTGCGTGATATTGTTAACATAGTATCCAGCAAGTTAATCCAAACGTATTATTAATTATTTTAGGTAAAATCAGGGGAACAAGAATTTTATTCGACTTTTTTTTGAAAACAATGTCATATTTCTTCGGTGCACATGGGTTTTATCGTAAAATGAGTAATTTGGTGACAAGCTTTGTAAAATTTGGTTTTACCTAATGGTAGTAACACAAATCCACTAGTTATAATTTTTGTCGACTTCTGCCCAATTAAAATACTTAAGAGCCCATGGTCCAATAATTACATGGTCTTAATGTTCGCATTGTAACTTTCAAATGTTGACAAAAAAGCCCATTGATAATGATCAAACTAGGCCAGCGCCTGACTGGGAATCCCGTGGTGGATTTATTATATGACGCGCCATATTCTTAAATTCACGAAAAAGCTACAACTAAATCTATATATCATAGAACATGAGTGAGTGTTTTTTCCGTATTCATGTATGTTATTATTTACGAGGTTTGTTAATAGCCTGAGGTAGAAAATGAGGTAGAGGTAGCTGAATGTACAGGCGAAAATTTTTACTGAAAATTTACATTTCTGAAACGCTTTTACTTGCAAAGCAATAGTAAATTTGTAATTGTTTTGTTCCGCACTTGACTGCCAGTATTCGTTAACTTTTGAAGGGAAAATTTTGTGCGGCAATCCGTTTTTGTTTGTTCTTATCTTAGTCTTTTTATGTAGCGTTTGGAAAGCAAATTGTCCATAAAATGGGAGTTTATTGGTTCAAGACGTTCAGCACAGACTGCAACTACTCATGCGTGGTATCCCAAGACACGTCATCTACAATTTTAAACATACGTGTATTGACCCATTTCAACGGAAAAGTTTATAATAACTATATGTTTGTCTATGTTTGCATAGCAACGATATGGCTAGCTATAGCAGTTGTTTAAATAAAATAATATTATATATTATGTGATTAGTCGTCCGACCGTAAGTCAAGAACATACCAAGTCTTTACCGAGTTTGGTTTTAAGTTACCAAAGCTCGCGACCTTTTGTGCCGTGGCCATAGTTACGGGTCAAGAAACTTGCAACATGTTGGATTTATTGCGACCACAAAAGTTGATAAAATATACCAAACAAACGTTCACATGGTAATAAACTTGGTCAAGATAAAGTTACGACTATGTTGACTCAAAAACACTTGCATGGCATTTCGCTATTTTTGCATATGCGCGTTTGACGTAATTATTAAAATCTTAATATTATTCTATAATTACTTTCTGTGGAAGCAATTACTGGTAAAGTAAATTGCTACGATTTTTCATCAATTATGCATACTTCCAAGTTAAACTATCTCATTATATGAGACAACGCCCCACACACCTGTATACTAGAGCACTGCTTGTGATATGAAATCAAATCTTGGAATAAGGAATATCATGCAAGGTGGAATAACTATCTAACTATAACATATAAGCAGTTTTTCTACAAGTGGAGAACCAGCGTAAATTTTCATTTAATTGTTTGGTCAGCTAAGTGTTTCAGTATTGCACTAGTCATCACCTTGTTAAAATAAAGATGGGGTCGAGATTTTGAAAGCCATTTTTCCCATTTGAATTTGTTCTTAAAGACATAATTATTTAATGTTTTATTATATTTGGTAACAAGACATTCGAAGTTTGGCAGGTTGCTCGATTAGATGAAAACATGAGTTGTAATGACCGCACCCATTCAATCTTAATTAATAGATTCCAGATTTATAGATTATAGATAAGCTGTAGTTTTGCAATATATTAAACAAACATCTTCATAAAACAACACAGAGGATTCAAAAATTTGTATATTTTAGAGATCTTGGTTGGTAATAGCATTAGTTAAATTATTAAAACGAATATCGCAGACGATCAGGGAATACTTTTTATCAATGATTTAATAACTTCAACGATAAAAAATCGATGGTTTGGCTTCCTGTCCAGCTCAAAGCAAAGATGGTCAATTACTACTAAGTAAAATAAAGCATGACATTTTGGATTATTGATTTAGGTTACATGCTGCATGTTACTTAAGCAAGACTTTAGAATTATTATTTGTGGTTTGTCTTTCACTAGTAAGTTCAATGTCATACTTTTGCAAACTAACTAGAGGATCACAAAAGAACACTAATATTTCATTTTTGTAAAACGCCTTGGACTCTTAAAAGATCATTAGCAAAGGGCCTTTGGAAATATTGGTTTATTTGTCAGAAAGTTTTTGAATAAACATTTTTCCTTTGAGATTGAGATTTTCATGAGATTTTGAAACAAAATGCAATGCCCATACTTGTATTGTACTAGAAATGCACCTTTTTACATTGTTGTTACATTTACTATCAGCATAAAAGTAATCACCAATGTATTTTTATACCCGTCGTAAAATGTTTGCAGCAAAGTTAAATATTCACAATCATTTTACATTTGTATTATTGGATGTACCATTTAAACATGATAGTCCTAATTTTAATATTTCAAATTCCCTTGCTGGCTGTACGTGTAATCAAGTTTAGAGACAAGAAGAAGGAAAAAGAGAGGGAGAGTAGAGGGGAGTGAGTGGAGATGTGAGAAGGTGGGATGTGATGTGGGAGGTTAATTACGAGAAAGGAGCATTTGCGGAAGCACTTGATGGAGATGCATTTCGAGTTGGAGGAGACGAGGATTGTGAAGGTGGGGGAAAATGTGAGGGAGGGGATAGGTATAAGTGTACATTGTGTGGGGAGAGATTTGGGCACAGGGTGGAGGTGAGGATTCATGTGGTGAGGGGGCATAAGGAGTTATATCGAGCTATATTGGAGGGATAAAGTGAAAATAAAGTGTCCACTGGAGGGATGTGGAGTGAAGACGGATGGGGAGGAAGGGATGAAGAGAAATTTGGAGGAGATGCATGGGGAGTGTTGGAGGTGTCCAGAATGTGAGAGGGTGATGCTCAGTCCGGAGGAGATGGAGGTGCTCTGGAGGAAGGTGCATGGTGATGCAGGGGGAAAAAGGGAGGGAATTGGATGTGGAGGAGAACAGCAGCTGGATGGACAAGAAATACAAGTGGGATGATTGGGATGGAGGGAATGGAGGAAAGCTGTGAATGATAAGTTTGGGGTTATGCGATGCGCTTGTGAGATTTGTGGGTAAGGGTTGAGTTTGGAAGGGTATGGGATTCATTTGAGGTGTCACGGAGTGGAGGAGGGGGAGTGAAGTTGTGAGATTTGTGAGGGGAGGAAGGAGGGATACGGAGGGGTGGTGATGGGAAAGGGGAAGATTAGGAGGAGGGAGGGTTGGCTAGGACATATGGAGTGGAATCATGGAGGGGAGTGGATATGGAGGTGATGGTGGATAGGGCGAGGAAGATGAATGTGGAGGGGGGACTGGAGGGTTTGGATAGGATTCGCTGGAAAAAGGCGAGGGAGGAAAAAGTTTGGGAAGTATTTTAAATATTTTAATGATTGTAGAATTTGTAATAATTTGGTTTTTTAAATTTATTTTAGAGGGTTAATGGACAACTGGCGAAGGATCATAAGAGCGTCAATCTGAGAAAAAGGGGTAAAAGGAGGACAATCGAAGTTAAATTTAAGCAGTTAAAATTGAGTGCAAAGTTGTTGGAAATACAGAGGAATTTGGAAAAATAGAGAAGACTGGTGATTGGTCCTTTGGAAAGGGTGAAGGCAGCAGTTAAAAAGGAAATTTTATATATTTTGGGAATTCTTAATAAATAATTTTGATCGTTTGTGTAGAATATGTAATGTGCGACTACTCAAGTTGGTAATTGAGTAGCCGCCTGTCTGTCCAGATATTAATTAGTACCG
>JAQFXM010008430.1:0-10669 GCA_034693345.1 Entomobrya multifasciata | reverse complement strand
CATGGAGTAATAGGTGTTGCATTTTGTTTATTGAGCTACAAAGATGGAATTCGGGTAGCAGTAGTTGGAAAAGATTCGGTTTTATCGAAGAAAAATGCTGAAGATTTGGCACATCAATTTGGAAACGAACTCAAGTTTTTAATGCAAGACCAAAAATAAACAAATAAAGTCTCGATTGAAAAAAGCTAATTATGGAAGATTTTTCATAAATTTAATTAAAGTTAGTCCATAAAATTAATTTAAGGTAAACCATGGCACGTATTTTATTGTCGTCAATCGATTAACTGTAGTCATAACATTTATTACTAAATATTATTGTTCTTTAAGACATTTTTGAAAGCATAATTCACTCATTTAAAAGCCAAGTAATTCGTCTTTAATTATTGAATACATAGTTACGTCAAATAACACAACATTACATCAAAATAAAACAAAATGAACTGTAGTATAATGACCTGAAAATGTATGCGTCTAAAAATAACCGGGAAATAGTATATGCATATGTTTGTGCCCACACGTATTTCTATGTTATAGACTATGCCAAACTTTCCAAAACAATTCTTTGTATCGAGTTTCGATAATTTAATGCAATTAATTTAATATTCACTTATTTTGTAGCATCCTTATTTTGTGAAATCTTGATGTTGAGAAATGTATTTAAAGATATCATTACCAAAAGACTTAGAATTTCCCTAAATGTTTTTTGAATTTTCAAACCAACTTTATTTTCAAAATGATTACTTCAAAATTGCTTTTGACATGCGATTTTTTAAATAATTGGCTTTCCAGTAACTGTTTTTCGATAGTTTCCACATCTAGCGGGTCAAGAAATCTTTGCGGTAAAAAAATACTTAAAAATTAACTAACCAAAAATATTTAGAACCTAATACATAAATATGTAGTTGCGCATGCGAACTTTGAGTGCACGCTATATCATATCAACTATGGGTTTTATCAGGCTGATATTTAAGATAAATGTAGCTTTAAACTATGAATAATTTTGAATAGCTAGCTTAATTTATATTTTGAAGCGATATCAAAATGGATTGAATTTACCTCCTTATGCCACACCATAATTCCTTATATTGATTGTGTTAATGAAAAATTATTCATAAATTGACCAATTAGTCGGCCTACAATCACGTAAAATAATAAAACATAATGAAAATCCGGTATGTAATAATAATAATGTGGCCAATTTGTAGATTTGTACAATAAATGATAAGAGAGTTTAGAAAATATTTAATTTGAATATAGAATGCGGTAAAATATTTCCAGTATTATATAAGTTTGCGTGTAGATAGATCAATCTACCACTTCAATTATTTTAAAAGGCGAAATAATATTTTTTCGAATATTTATTTGCTCGAACCAATACTTTAGTTGAACAAAAACAATTTTCGCAATCCAAATGATTAACTGTTTCGATCATAACTATCACCAAATGACATTTATTCACTATTTACCAGTTTTAACTTGATAACCATGTATCTATGATAGTGGCCTTTTACTCTAGTTTGTAATTTTTCACTAGCTTAAGTGAAAATGTACCTTTTGGCATTACTTGATAAATTTTTAAATTATTGTTTGCCGTTTTTATTTTAATTTTACATAATTCGATGTTTGTGTAGGTCACTTATGAAAAACTGATAAGATTTTAATTGGTACAAATTTTAATACCAAGATTTAAGCATTGGGGTTTTATTTAAGCTTTTAAATATTGGTGTAATTCTAAGCTCATTTAGTCTAAAATTATACGCAGCAAAAATTTCCGCAAAATATGCAATTAACTACAAAATCGGAATATTAATCGTTAAATATCATTTTCATTTTTATTTGGTGGTAACTTTAATTGTAAATAGTTTTAGATTATCATTATTATCTTACGATTTGGTAAATGACCTAGTTACATCATGATTCCATCCGATAATATTTACGGAGCAAAGTTGATGATGGAATGATTTCGTTAAATAAAAATAATTTGAATTCATAAGTCATCGTTTGAATGTGTAGAAAAACATAGGCTTTGTTAAGTCTAGTATATATTCGACCCTGAAGTCAGATCAAAGTCAAAAGTTCATATTTCATGAAAATAATTTTAAAACAAATGGCAAGGTATTAACTTCACAATGAATACTGCTCAAATACAAATGCCAAATACTAAGCATAGCGTTTCTACGCAAATTTGACAAAAGAGTTTAAGAAATGCTAAGAAAAATATTCCACAAACTGTGAGTTTTATCAAGGACGGATTTTTAAAAAACGTAGAATTCATTAAAAAGCCAATATTCCTATGCAGAATTTCTAGTCTTCTGAAACATTTAAGTTTCATAATTTCTTGTACTCCTTTTGCCTACTTAATTGTAACAAAAAATTTATTTAAATTATCAAATCTTATCAAGTCCGGCGTTATTTCTGGCATAACTTAAAGGGACTTCAACATAAAGTCTGTCATCTTGGATATCAAAAAATACTGCCAAAATTTCAGAAAATTTTTGGCAGTGTTTTTTCATTTCTTGAAGGCATTCTTGTATATACTTTATTTCAAGTTTGAGTTCGGTAACATAAATCGTAGACACCGAGGAAAAATAACAACTTAACTTTAAATCGTAAAACTGTGAATTAAGTATAAATTGATTTATTTTTCCCCGTCTTAGAAAACTATATCGTATTAATATTCACATGAACTTTCGTATTCCTAAGGCCTCCAAAAACTGTATTCTATCCAGAAATGGTTCCCGAATGACCTCTCCATAACCAGTTTTATTCAAAAGCATATAAGGAAGAGACTGGTTGGCTTGGTTTGCAGCGTTTATAGTAGGCCAAGGTACTCCACGAAACGAAAGTCCTTCCCTAAAAATAATTGGTACGTAATAATCAATGCAATTACAAAACGTTCAATCAATATATTATGATTTAAAGTAAAATCTTACTTTCCCTTTACAAAATCGATAGTCACATTAATAAAGGCTTGTGAAAACTGGTTGTCTTGTTCAGAATTAAGGACCAAATCTACCATCGGTGAAATTTCCCATAAAACAAAATAGTCTTCTGAATGAACGGCCCCGTACCTGTGTCCCCCCAATATTCCAAATGCGTGTTCATTAATCCAGTCAGAAATAACACTCCAACACATTGAAATCTCGGAAAGTAACCAGTCCTCTGGATCCACAGCTTTGTAAAAACTTGAAATCCCAGGTGCTTTAGTAGGACAGTAGTCATAAATGAACATGTATGTTGAACCACTTTCCCTATTCCTAGAATGTATTTTCGCAACACTATGAACAGGTTCATATATAGCTGTATCGGATATTAACTTGACTAGTCCATCTTTAAAAAATTGGGGGTCATCTGTAAAAGTCTTGTTGCCCGGTGGAAAGTAAAAATTTCTCACTTCCTGTGCAACCTTTGCAGGTAAATCGGATGAACCAGTTAAACCGTTTACTGAATTTCCCCAATTTTCATCAACAATTTTGATGTATTCCGGCCTCCGTTCAAATCTACCCAATCGTATCCCACCCTCACCAGAGTTGACACCCAGCATTAATGGAATATCAGGAGCTACTCCTTTTTGCATTAACTCATATGGATGTTCACTTAATATAGTGTCGGCTGTTATTACAGTTTCTTTCGAAGGTACAAACATGTCTTGAGCCACAGTTGGATTTATGGTACTTATTGAAAAGCTTGCCATTTCATGTGGATCTGCTGAAACGAGACAATCCATCAACTTTGCCTTGTTTTCCACGGAGCAACCAAGTTTGTGAACAAGACCGTTTGCTAGTTTTTTCGGATATTTGGAGAACGACCATCCACTAAGCGCAGCTCCAGAATGGGCTATTACACGATGAAAAAGCTTGTTCGTAGTGTTGGACAGCATCAAAAGATTTGTAGAAATTCCTCCAGCACTTTGGCCGTATAATGTCACACGGTTTGGATCACCACCGAAATTTGCTATGTTCTTTTGAACCCATTGCAAAACTAACCGTTGATCTTTAAGTCCCATATTACCCCGTGGAAGTTGCAGATGATCTTCTTCTAAACCTTCTTGATTGGTACTATTTTCAGCAAAATTCAAAAAACCTTGAGCGCCAAGGCGATAGTTGAAAATCACGATTACAATGTCTTGGTTGTTCATAAAACGACCCGGTTTGTAGTATTGTGCACCTCCAAACGCAAACCCTCCTCCAGGTATCGTCACTAAAACAGGATGAATACCTTTAGAAGAAAACGGTGGTGTGAAAACATTCAGGTATAAACAGTCTTCTTGCCCAAGTAGCTGTAATACAGATAATATCGATAAATAATCTCAATGAAATCTCTTGTCTTTCTAATCCAAAACAAATATTTATATAGAGTGTACCCTAAGCATGAACATGGATTCATATTGCGTGCAAGGTGGGGGTGGATATATTGTTTTCTTAGTTCCTTCCCAAGGTTTCACTGGAACAGGTGTTTGGAACTTAAGTTTTCCTAGCGGAGGTTCAGCATAAGGTATGCTTAGAAATTCCCAATATTCTGTTCCTTTTTGTGTATACGCCACTTTTCCTTGAACTTTGCCTTCCGATAGGGTAACTACTGGGGTTAATTTGGGGTTTAAAGAATAAAAAATATACGTGAATATACCTTTTTGGAATAGTATTGAGATAACAATTAATATTACTGCCCATCTTAAATTCTCAGAAGATGCTTTGTATAATTTCATTATTGAACCAAAATGCGTTACAAAGAGTTCAAGTTTTCAATGTAATAATTGATACGTCAAAGGTCTGTCTAGTAAGTTGGTTGGATAGGATTTCCGCTGGTTTATCCGAAGTTTTAAATATTATGCTGTGAAAAAATTGAACTAAAAGAAAACTTGTTTATGGTTTTGGATGAATAGGAACATAAATACGTAAATTTAAATTTGTTGGTTTGCAAAATGTTTTTTTTCACCTGGAAACTTTTCTCACGTGTTTAGATCACTTGATAAAATGCTATCTTTTGATTGTGATTCATTATCTACATAAGCTAGTTTGGTAAGTTTCAATACATTGCATATATGCAATGTATGGTTTTCCTTTATAATAATATTTGCTGATTTAAAGTAACAAAATAATATTATCATGCATGTAAAATACTATCATGTTTTGTTGGATTGTGAGATATTACAAAGAAAATTTAAAATATATTTTCGTTACTGTAAATGTTTAACAATTTATATTTAAATCTAAAGGTTTATTATGATCATTTCCTCAGCAACTAATGCTGATTGATTTAATATGTTTGATCATCTTAATGGAATAAATTTTAAACTTTGATACGTTTGAAATTTTTTCTGTTTACGTGCTTGACTGATTTTAAATTAATCTAAAAGTTTCTATTGAAACTCACCAACTATCTATTTGCAAAATGTATTCATCATTTAAATAACCGTGTGTATTTTTTAACATAATTGTATCTGTTTTACTTGAAAGTTTTTTTTCATATTATATTTCACTTCACATATTCAAATAATTTTTTGCACGCATATGAAGTTTTAAACATTTATCTCATTTTCATACTAACTATATCTATTTGCAGTAAAAATGAATTGTTAAAACCTTCAAGGACATTCCAAGTTTACTATCCCGCCACGAATTTATCGAATAAAAGCCATGTTTTATCAGATATCTTTTGTTGTTATATCCCTTCCTTTATTTCTGTTAGAACAAGCAGTTTGCTACAAACAGCAACCATGAATTTTCTTGTAACCACAAAAATATTTGTCATCGAGTTATTCATAATAATCTTATCAATATTAACTGTTTTGTTTGGATACCCTCTTATTTTTACATTTTTGGTACCATGTTGGGTTTACAAAAAAGTTGTAACATATATTGTCCGAAGAAACCCCAAATTCGGAAACATTTTAGATGGAATAAGCGGTGCAAGTGTTGGAAAAGATCCATACTTAAAGCCCGGCTTAGTTTTGATTCCATACTACACTTTAGCAGATAAACTTGACGTTCCCAAAGTTATAGAGGTCATCAAAGAAAATATCATAAAACCCGGGCTTTATCCAGAATTGAAGCAAAAGATTGTTCAAAAGTATGGTTACCATTTTTGGTATTCTGTAGACAATTTCAAAGTGCAAGATCATGTCCATTACTTAAAACCCGACTGTCCAAATATGCCAGTAACAAGGCAAGAGTTACGAGATATTCTTGTAGGAAAACTAAGAAAATTGCCATTCGTTCCTGGAAAATCTCCATGGGAAATTCTTGTAGTACCTAACTATATTTGTGACAGAGATCCCGAAGCAAGATCGGTTTTTATCATGAGAGTAAACCATTGTGTAATGGATGGCTATGCTTTGGCCAATTTTGCTAGCAAGTGTGCAAATAAACCTTGGATGGATAAAATTGGTGGTGGATTTCAAAACAGACCTTCAAAAACCAACCTATTGCAAAATTTATATATGAATACATTATTATTTCTCACGGGACCATATCATCTGCTAAAATTTGGTGCATTTTATGGCGACACACATCAATTTGTGAAGAATGTGAAAAAACCTAATTTTGAAGATAATTGGCAACTACAATGTACAACGGCTGTTTCTGGAAAACGACTAAAAGCAGTGAAAAACATTTACGGGATTGGAATGTCAAGTTTAATAACAACACTATTTGCTCAAGCTCTTTACAAAACTATGAAACGAAATAATATATCGAATGTTTCTAACTTAATCCATGGATTTGTGACCTTTCCATTGCCAGAACATCCTGGAAGTATGACTAATCATTGGTCTATTGAACGCATTCCGGTTAAGATAAATTTACAGGACCCGTCCCACACTTTGAAATTTGTTGAGAAAGAATATCAAAATTTGCGTGGTTCTGTGAGACCATTGGTTTTCCCTATTTTCAGCAAACTAAATACAATAGCACCGATTTGGTTGAGGGCTCCTTCTGATACAGTTCCACCAAGTGCTTTTGTTTTAACCAATTTTCCAGGACCTACAGAGCCCAGTGACATTTTTGGCTGTCGTGCTAAACAAATTAGTTTGAGCGCTAAAGGTTATCATGGCACAGGTAGTTTTTCTTAAAACTGGTTTATAATATTGCAACTAATACGTACAGGAATTAATAATTTTGTTTGTTTTTAAACAGTTTCCATGCTTGGCTGCTTCAGTTACAATGGAAACTTTTGGTTTGATTGTGGATTACCGGTTTGCAATGCACCGTCTCAAGAGGACGTTGACTACTTTGCAAACGAGATACTTGAAACATTGTCTTCCTTAGAAAAGCTAAAAGTCGCGTAATATCTCAAATATAACTAATATTTGTCTTAGGAAATGAATTTGCCCTAGAGTTATGTCCTTGGTTAATTGGGTATCCTGGAATGTTCAATAAAGTTAATATTTTAGGTCCAAAGTTAGCGAATAAACTACATCTTCTACATCAAAAACTTTTGCCCAAAAATAAGTTTAAGAAAAAGAATTGTTCTTAAAGACTTTCTTCAATAATAAAGGGTGTCTAAGAGCTACTTGGACAAAATCTCAGCCCTTGTTTTCAGCAAACTAGTAATTTTTATCGATGACGAGCATTTCATTTGAATAGAGCATGTTTTTAAAGTAAAAATATAACAAGAATAGATTCCGGAATATCATTGCGTGTTTTATATTCATCCGAGACCAAATTTTGTCATTCATTTTATCACACAAAAATTCGTTTGAAAGCTAAAGTATGAAATAGGCATTAAGTGCATCGGAGCGTATCTTTCCCACAGAAACTTATTATTTGTCAAATGTGGGCATTTCTGAAAGCTCATCTTTCAGGCTAACTCTAATGGCCAAAATACCACTATTTCTATGCAAGGCGTGAAAACGCCATGGTCGAACATAAAAAGCTAGTTTAAAAAACTGGGGAAAATAATTTTTTTTACTAATTTTATGTGACCTCTGCTTCCAAGTTTTCTTATATTTCCCCAACTTTACCAATGTGATTTCGTGCTCCAAACTATGTAGTTTTTAAATACAGTTCAACTATAACTTTACAATATAATGCCTTTTCGGAAATTAAATTTGAAATTTGTCCAAATAGCTTTTAGACACCCCTTATGCTTTCTTTAAAATATAAGCAGATTTAAGTGTTAATGACAGAACAGATTAATACAAAATCAGTTACACAGATAATTTTGAACGAATCTGATCTGATTTCAAACAAATAAATACGCTTAATATGTACATGCTCTGTATGTGTTTTAAGTTCTATCGTATATCTAATTTCTGTTTGTAGTTTTTGGCACATATTCAAAATGCATCTTCACAAAGGCTCACATACAAAATCTATGCATACTTACTGTAAGATATGTGAAATGGGGTTTTTCTATAGCATTTATATGTGAGTAAAAAGTAAGTGACACAACCTGGATCCGACCCCAGGACTTCCCAAATACATGTCAGGCGTGCTATCAATTACACCACCGTGTCTAGTTACTCACAATAGCTATTTATACTTGGATTAGCTAGTATTGCTTGCTGTGCATATACTACACGTACATATTTGCATTATTCGATTAAATAATAAGATATCAATGTCTTACCAGACTAGACTTAGCCTAGACTAAATGAATTATAATTTAACATCCAAATCAATTTCTAATGTATATTTATATCCAAGAATTTTTTTCAAAATAGGTGAATAATTTACAAAAGAGTACAATATAAAGATTTGTATATTCAACTATTACAGCTTAACCAAATAATTTTGCTGTGAAGGGGTCTTATATAAATAAACTTGCAATTCGACAAACAAATATACTCGATTACACGATTTCGTTTCAGTTCCATATTTTTGATTAAGATCAAGGTGTGCTAAGAAACATTCTGTTTTTATTGCTTTTAATTATGACTTAGGGCTTATTAAAAACTACAATATTTTTTTAGTAGTCTTGTATAAATAAAAAAGTAGATGCAAGACTGCCTGAGGATTCGAAAATATAAATTACTACATTGGCAAAGTGGTGTTAGAGTGAAAGCAGTATTTAATGGAGTGATAGGGTATTTGCATTGCTTAATTGTGAAAGCTTTTCCCCGTTTGCATCAATAACGTAAACCTGATAAAGAGCGGGCATTTCATGTAGCCTAGAAACACTTCGTTTACAACGGCTTTAATCTCTCATTGTCATTATGCATCGGGTTTGATTTTTTTGACATTTTCTGTCAAGTCCTTCTTGTACTTAGTCCCATTAAATAGTGCAAATATGAAGTCATATCAAAACCTTGTTTTAAAGTGTGTTTCATATTTAGTTTTTTTTAATCAAAATACAGGGGGCCTAAGGCATTGATAATAAGATCAATCGGATTTTCTGATACGATGATTGACTATAAATCACAATGTTTGAATCAAACTAAGAAGTGTATATGGAATGAATAAAAATTCGTTGGCAAATTGCATGCGACATATGTAGCAAAACTATTTGCGAAATTTGTATAGAATATAATAAGACGTAAAAAAAGAGCTTATTGATATCCTCGTAATTTAAATCAATTTTTGTGAAAACTGAATATTCAAAGACAAAAACCCCGAATGTTGGCGATTTTTCTGTAGTTATAGTACGCTTGATTAAGAATATAAATAGTTATGAAGAACACAAATAAAGGTATATATTTGCCTTTATTTAATGATGAACAGAATTTAACGATCAAATAATTTTGTTTCCAATTGTTTTTCCGAGAGTTCTTACGAATACTTCATGCATGGATGTAATTTAATCCTCTGAAGGTAACCATGAATATTATAATTTTTCCTCATACCATTAAAAAAATAAGAAATTTTGAATTTGTTTAAATCATCGGAATTTACCAATATGAGGGCAATAATAAATGTTTGATTTTTTCTCGTAATCTTTTAGTTTGGTAACTATGAAAAACTTGTTAAAAATCCAACAAATGTTGCTCAGTTTTTATCTCATTACAAACATTTGCCACAAATTATCAACGGAAACACATTTGAGCAGCAGATTTTCTTCAAGACTGTACTAGCCCACCCGTATGATTGTAGTCAATTATTATTAAACTAATACACTAAAACAATTGAACAAAAGCTGCCATGAGAAAACATTTTTATTCTGGAAACTTTATTTTCTTCGAATAAAATCAGACACTTAACAAATTATAGATGCATAATATTGATTGCCCCAGTATCTTCTTATATTATCACTCAACAAGAATATGAAAATCCACAATGCGCAACAAACAAAACTGCTTTTTGTGTGAATTACCCTCATATTATGATTTCATATCATTAAACTAAATAATTTATTGCTAACAAGGAAGATTTACACAAATGCATATTTTGTTCGCATTATAACCGCTCAGGGCAAATATTTTTTGATGATTTTTTCACGGTGGTGGTATAACGATACTAAAAGAATTATTAGAAGATAAACAATTTTCAGCCAACACTTTTGGCAAAACTTTAATGTTATTTTTGCAAAAATATTTTACCCTGACATTTCAGTTTTCTCATTCATCCAATTGTACTTGACCAGTTTCGTTTTAAGTCTAACTTCAAGTAAAATAACATTGTGATGGAACATGTAATGTTTTAAAACTTACATGTTATTCAGTAGAAACACCATTAGACCAAAATAAGTTACTCCTAAACAACGTCATTCATTACATTAATTACTCACAAACCGT
>JAQFXM010008429.1:0-10672 GCA_034693345.1 Entomobrya multifasciata | reverse complement strand
TTTGGGTAACATATTCTCTGCAGCAGCCAAAACCAATTTGTAAGATTGTCTCTTCATTTGCCATTCCACTCCACCACCCACACCAATTTCCTTAAATTAATTGCCTTACAGCATAGCAAAATCATTCTTTTCTTTTTTACCCCTGGAAATACTTCTAGATGCTATATAACAATGAAACTATTCTCATTGACACTGAATTGCGAAATTGCTAAACATTTTTTACTGTGGTAATACCCCATCATGTTGTAAGCTTTCACTACTTCACCATCATCCAAAAAAGAAAGTTGTTGGAATTGTGTGCTTTCCCCGACTTACATATATGTATTGAAGCCAGAAAACTGCAGAATTCAGGAAAATGTCAACATGTTTTTCTTCTTATAATAACTTAACAACTTAAAACAAAAATTACTTTGTTTCGAATGACAAATTAAACTTGTTTACTTTAAATAAATGTTTGTTTAAGAATATGGTCTACAGTATGCAAGTTTCATGTAACACTAATCAAGGTTCCATGAGTATAAATTAACATTTTTTCATCATTTCAGAAAATTAAGAATGTACCAAAAAAGATGGGCAAAGTTTTTTCGTGCGTAATTACTCTGTTTAATCTATAGGGAAAGAACCTTCTGGAAGTACTTTAGCTGCTTTCTTCATCACATGGCTGCATTTATTAACAGGCATGCCATCATTATTACTACACGAGAACAGACGGGTATTGTTGGAAGTCTGCCATGTCATACCATAATATAAAGTGTATAAAGTGCCATTGTCCTCACTCCCCGTAATGTTACGTACATGTTTTACCTTCCCCGTCGCGTCCTCATATTTTACTGCTGCTTTAATGTACATCACGTATTCCCTTTTCCCATCCATTCGTTTTACAAGATCATTCCCCAGATCCCTGTTTCCTGTGTGCGTCTCGCTTTTCTTAATTCCCAAACTCAAACGTCACATAAGCAGAGAAAGCAACTCAACGGAAATGTGTGAGATAAAAATGAACCGGGAAGGGAATTGGTATATTGGGGGAAACGGATGTTTCGTATGTGTGTTGATAAGCCTGTGGTAGAAATAAGCGTTTAAAATGAATTAATGAAGATCATGAATGTTCAAATGTTTATTAAGGTATTTCAATTTTTTTAAACTACCTTCATTAACATGTACACATATCATATCTACCCTGAAGTCATACCCAAATAAGTTTGCTTTTCTCATTTTTTTGTTGTAAAAGGGCCATGAAAAATAAACTGACGATAACTTGGTGTTCTCAATAATTTCAAGTAATGACTTGGAAATGTGAAATAATTTAATAAGAACTGTAAGTACTTATAGGCTATCCCGCACTATACCTGCTTACGAATTTCTTGACGTTGGACGAGGAAATGAATGATTTATCAAACTTAAACTGTTTTAAATTATTGTCACGTTTTAATTTTATGAGCACATGAAGACGAAAATGCTGAATGGAAAGGATTATATTAAGTATTCATTCAGTGCTGGAAAATTTAAATGATTTGGATTTACATTTTGCTAAGGAAAATATGCGACGTCATTCGGTAGTATTCAAAGAAAACAAAGTGATGTAAAGGTTTAGAGCGGTAATGGTAATAGTAATGATGAAATATGTAGGTCAAGCCAAATGCAGTCCACTCAATCTTTTACAAAATTCACGAGTTCGAATAAAAGATGTGTTTCAGCTTTATCCATTCAACTATTCACATTTTATCTTCCATGCTAACTAGACAGCGAAAAATCTCCTTAGGATGCAGGACCTCTTTCGCTGCTTTTGTTTGTTTCTTTGCCTTAAGAATTGGTACGCATAAAGCTTAACCGCAAAACCACGCTACACAAAAGCAAAGCGCTGAGGCTAAGGTAAGGTAAGCCACAAGAGTATACGTTCAGAGACTTATTTTTTTGGCATTAATGGAAATTCATGTCACCTCAGTTTATATACTAAAAATGAAAGAAGTCAAAATAAAAGGTTATATTGGTTTGCAGCGTAAATCATATATTTAAGTCAGTGTTATCTTTTATTCGTTCTGATAAGGTGAGCAGTGCAAAGGATTCACTGAGGATTGAGGTTACACCAATTCACAATACACGCAAGTCAATTTCTCTCTGTCAAATGAAGTTTTTTTCCAGCACACGTTGACCTTGGCATGGTTTAGTAGAAAGAAAAGAAGCACTTCTTCTAGTGCTGCTGTTGTTGATGTGGGAGATGAAAGTTAATCTTAAGGACATCACTCTTGAAGAGTAGACGAAATGTGAACTGTGCGATTCTGGTATGGATTGCCAACGGACCCAATGATCACAGAATGGATCGGATATCACTTTGGTGCATAGAGGTAACTTGAGAGACTGTTTTAGGCAGGCGGACTTGGCCTATGCAACTGATTGAGAGCTTTCAACTTGTTAAGCTCTGTTTGTACAGTTTCCAGGAAGAGTATTACGTCGTCTCTGCTAGCCTGTTATGGAGTCAAAATCAAATAAATTGAGTCCACGTGGACAGCCATCTAATTTACACTTCGCCCAAATCAAGATTACTAGATTACATATAAGCAAAGCTATCATCATACCATAAGTTGACCATCCTGCATCATATCCTCTACTACTTGAATAATGCCCCGTTCATCCCCCGTGGAAAGGATATACTCGGCTATGTCCTTCGGTGTGTAATTTCTGTCAAGCTTGAGAACTAGGTTTTCCTGGTCCTGAACAAAAGAGAGGTTGGAGTTATTGGAAGCCTGCAATATTCTAACGTTTCTTGGCTTTGTGGTTGAAAGGGGTCTTCTTTTTCGCGTTTTTTGGCTCTTAGCTATTTCCCTCGTCGCGTCTAGTAAAGTAAAATGGATAAACAAATAAAGATATTAAGCTGAACATTATTGTCAACAAACCCAACATAATGGGAACATGAAATTTCAGGGCGAAAACAAAATCTTGACTTGAGTAAGCCATGCAATTTAAGTACAAAAGAGAGGCTATCTAGCTTGTCCTTTCTGGGGAAAAACTTTCTCTTCTTTTTTGCAGTTATCATATCGTCTTATACTATACTATACTGCGTTTTTCTCTTAGTCTGTGGTGTTGATGGTGTCTGGTCATAAATTTAAATTACCAAAATTTTAAATCACAGGCGACGGCGACACTTAAACCCTGAGAAGGAAATAAAGTGCTTACAGAAGAGAAGATGCACTATGAAAGGCAAGTGCAACAACCACGATGGCGAAAATTATGATTTAATTTGGCAATAATGTTTAAAAGCATAGTGGCCCCTTCATAGTAAAAAATTATGGTTTACCATTTTGTACCTTACCCAAGGCTAGGATAGACCACAACGAAGGTACGGACACCTCTACTCCTTTTCTGTTTTGTGACAACCGGGTTGATCGTTGCGATAGTGACATGAAATCAGCGGGAGTTGAAATGAAATTATCATTAAAATTCCCCCGATCATGTCCACCATCACCACTTTCAATTTTGCCAGTGGTCTGCCGTGATCTCAGGGTTGGAGCTTGACTTGTTTGTTTGCCAAATATTTTAGGGCTGTTATCATGGTTACTTGCTAATGATGATGTTTGTGGTTGTAAGTGTGATAATGAGTATGATGACGATGAATTTTTCTGTTGCAGTACATTTACCTGGGAAGTACCTGTACTAAAATTTACAACCTGTGAAGAATGATGATGACCCGGGGCTACTTGAGATTCTCTCTTGGACGTTGCCAATTGAGAAAGAGAGATAAACACTAAAACTAGTAAAAATAGAAATACATAATGTGGCATAGTGAAAAACTAAATTTAGCGTCCAGCTTGACTGTAAAATTAGATCAAAACTTTTTCCCAAATGATGTCCAAAAAGTGTCACTAATTTTTCACAGAAGTAACAAACTTCACAGGGAAAATTTCCTTTTGATAGTGGTCCAGTCCAGTTTAATTAATTTCAATTCAAACATCTCGTATCTCCTATAAAATAAGATGTACAATGTTAACTTTGAGAACTTCACACATTTGGCCATGTATGATGTATGTTTCAAGAAGGAAATCTAACTGTACTACTTTTGCATGTAGTATTCCACTTTGTTATAAATCAGGGTATTTTAGGGCTTTTTGGGTTTTGCAGAGGCTATTATTGGTCGAAAGAGTAACAGCAATCTTGCCTTGTTGCTCTTGTTAGATGTTGCCGTTGCAAGAAGTAAAATAGAACTGACTGGCTGCTCATAGGCTGGCTTTAGTATTACTCGAGACGCTTTCTAAGCTGTTTTCCACAGCTTCCAAAGCAACTAGAACTTTATATAGTGTTGGAATGCAGATTCACAATGCATAGTAAATAGTTATATCATACGTTCACCTTAGCCTTTGACCACGAAAAACCAAGAGTGGTTAGTAACTTCGTCCTTCGTCTGCATATACTTAGTGAGCCTTTTCTCGTTAATTAAAACTTTACAGACGATACCTTTTTAGCTTCACAACTTACATATATTGACTTCAATCAAACGATGGCTTTTTTTGGAAATCAAACAATTATTGTGCGGTTTTAAACAATGAAAATGACTGTTTGTGAGATGTTAAAACTGTTAATCGATAACTGATCATATTAAATTTTAATTTCTTTTCATATCATACAAAACTTAATACATGAGCATACTTCATTGGTCAGATATTTGCTTTTGTTATCGTTCTACTACATATTCGGATTAAACTGAAAAGTTAACTGTTGACAGATTATTAAAATGATACTTTAAACGAAAACGTTGAAAACGAACATGAAAAACTGAGAGAATATAAAACCTATCTATCATACGCTAAATATGAACATGCTTTTTTAGTTTATACCCATGCAATACATTGAAGAGAAAGTTATATTCATTTAAATTCGTTTAACTAATAACCAAAACATTAGTGACTGATAGTACCTAACTTCCAAAAAGTTGCCAACGTTGAATCTAATATCCATATGAATTAAATAATTTTGTGATCACTTCAATTTTAGTTTCAATTGTACATAAATTGAATTATTACAGACATTTAACATGAACATCAAAGTCGTAATACGTGCATTCTATTACCATACTTACATACCATAATATGTTACCGCATCTGCCCAGCAGTATTCGCTTTCAGTGTATGATTTAATTTTGTCAGCATTGAAGTTGACATGTGGCCCATGAGAGACACACATCAGCATCTTTAATTAAGAAGAATGTCGTTTCAATTTGCTTCGTAAACTGAGTCTACCTTCTGCATTCTCCCTTTTCCTCATCTCCCTTCTAATGTTTTTCTCATCGAATTTCAATTTTCATCACAATAGATGCTCATTTCGTAAAGTCCTCTTTGTAATAGAAATTCTAAAGGCTTTATTACCGAAAATATAACGGGAACACAGAAATTAAGATGAAAAAATGAATTTCATGGAAGCATACCCTACAAAATAAAAATTATAATGGTAACCCACTTAATATATAAATTAGTTTCATAAGTCTGATCAAATAACTCAGATTTTCTTCTCCTTCATATTAAAATATACAGTTTGTAAGTCCACCAATGTCATATTGTAGTATGTCAACTAACAAAGCGAATTAGATCTTCCATATTGATTGACAAGCTCTCTTATAGAAGATCATTTTTTGAAAATAATTAGCATACAGCACGTTACCATTTACTATTACCATGCACTGGGATACCTAAGAAGCAAGTGAACTTACGTAAGCAGAAAGTTCCAGGAAAATGTTGGTCCAATATAAAAGCTGTCTGCACGTGTTGCAAATAAACTAATCCTCAAAAGAGCATGACCGTTGATTCTAAGAATTTTTACTCGTAGCGGTTTAGTAAGTATGTATTTTACCTTAACCCAAGCTTAGTGTTTTCTCAGAAGAAGAAAATTGAAAACGCATGGTGATTAGAAAAGGGAAAGTGAAATGGTTTAGGTTTACCATCAAACAAAGTAGACAAACAGAGTAACAAAGTAGGGTAGTTCCAATTCGGATGCTGTTGTGTGTATGTGTATGCAAGTTTTACAAAGACCTTCTCAGATATATGTTTTAAATTTATGAAGAGAATTATCTCAGGGATCATGCATGTCTGCATATTTTGAAGTATGACCACAACTGACTACTGTACTTGCTTACAACGCTAATTTGGAAAGTGGTTTAAGCTACTATGCACGCTGATCAAAGGAAAAGTGAAAGCTATCAAGAGAGAAAATATTATAAAACGAGTTCAAAATGAAATGATTGCAGGAGCATTGGCTGTATATTTTCATTCATTGCTTTTGACTGCCTAACTGGCATGGCACTGCTACTGTTGTATGTATATCTTTTTGATTGTGTGCTCGAAATTGAAGAAAACGAACATGAGATAAAATCTTGCGTTGCTTTTGTTGGAAGTCATGAGTCATGGCCTGTATGGAAGTATAGTATTGTCGGATGATAGCGAAATAAATGTGTATGAAGATTTCATTTATAGATAAACACCTTTGGAGGCGTTTAAAGGGAAGGCGAAATTTCTTAATTGGCCAGGCTCATCATTATTTTGTACAGACAAGAATGGATAAACAAGGAGAGTTGAAGATGCCTTGTGAAGACACCATGATTAGTTTTCAGCTATCCCTGGGGAGGGATCCAATAAGGATGTGTATCTGGGAACGTGGTATATTAATTGTTTGACGCTTGTCAGATGGATTTAGAACAGATGCTTGATGAGGTGAAATAAATTTGTTTGAAATCAGGATAATTTATTTATATATTTTTGAGGTTATTATTTTCTGTAAATTTGATTGTGTAGACGCCAGACGCAGAAGGCAATGAGGTACATTGTGGCTGATGAAGACAAAGGGCAGCTTCCCTATCATCAAAAGTTTTTGATGGAGAAACTCTATTTTAATATGTCGCAAACAATTTAACGTGTCGCAACGTTTTAATAAACAAACTCTTAATGTCGAGCTTTCCAAAACTCTCCATTTATTGCCACCAAAAATATCCTTCTTTTTATGAAGCTAAATGATAAGCATTTAGAAAAAGAGTCAAGAAAAGGTAGGCATACAAGCTATTGTAAAATCAAATCAACTTGAGACTTTTCCTTGGCCAGGTATTTATACTACATTCTTGTGGTTAATTTTCTTCCAAGAATTGAGACATTTAATTTGAGTGGAATTCACTTTACGAATTGCGAACAATTTTAATGAATGTATAGTTGTGTTGGTGAAGATGGTGTGGAGGATTCCAGTCGAATTTCAGAGATACTGTATCAAGTAGACCAACTGTATTTACGGAGCCTAATTCCAAAAGGGGTAACACGCTTGACTTATCCTTATTAACTTGGAATTTTCGGCAATGTTCTAAATTATGTTTTTTGCATAGGCATGGCGCAAGGTTCTTGATATGCTGCGGGTCTCGCCATAAGACTTGCGAAATTTCGTCAATGCCTCACCATACTTTTGGGAGTTGGAGCGTGACGAAAGGGTAACCTTTATTTTTCCTGGAGTTTTCGATGCCCTTGTTTGTTTCAATGAACCAAGAAAATTGTTTGAAGTGAGTTGGAGGTGAAGAAACCGGAGGTGGAAGTGGTTGATCGTCAAATGTCACGAGGAGGCGATGGAGGAAACTGTCAAAGTTGTAGATGGAGCAGAAGATGAGTGTCGAAGATTTTGGAAAGGAGGTTGCTCAGAAGGATGGACTTGCGGAGGACGACAACGATTTTATTGATGTTCAAGATGAATCAGATGACGATGATATGATACCGTTGGGCTTCAAGTGTACTTTGGAAGCTGAGCCACTCTGGGGACTCTCGCAACCCAAAAAAAGCCCATGACAAGAATCCTGGAAATGTTTTTAGAATTGAGGTAGTAGTAACTTATTACTTATTAGTTCTATTGTTTTTAGGAAGGAGTTGTGGTACACCCGACTATACCTATCTTCCTGGCGATTACCATACGAGCATTTATACTTGTTAGTTAGGGAATGGCTTTGGCTTATGCACAATTATAAATATCTCCTGTTGAGTGAATTTGACTGAACTGGAAAAGTTTCCCCATGTGTTCTTACCTCTCATCCCATGCCAAACCTGAGGTATATGCATATGATAGAGATCGATGATGAATCTGGAGGACTTATCGTAAATGAAGTGATCCGAAATAATAGCCATGTTCCCAATTTGAAGTTGCATATTACCCCGAAATTTGACAGGAAAATTGGTCGCTCCCTTTCAAAGTTATCTGCTTAAACGTCCATCGAAGAATTGGATTATCAATGTGACGCCATGATGGAGAAGTGAAGGGCTGGCTGGGATCAGACAAAAACAGC
The DNA here is from genome assembly GCA_034693345.1 of Entomobrya multifasciata. Taxonomy (NCBI): domain Eukaryota; kingdom Metazoa; phylum Arthropoda; class Collembola; order Entomobryomorpha; family Entomobryidae; genus Entomobrya; species Entomobrya multifasciata. The sequence continues at coordinate 2,382 of JAQFXM010008429.1, read as the reverse complement.
TTTCTACAAAACTTTAAAGGATTATTCAAACTTGTGGAAAATAATTGGATGGACACTCTGACATATTTGAGATTAGATTTTCCACATAACTGCAAGACAAATATAATATTTTGTAATCATCAAAAAATCAAAAAATATGAGTTGTAATAAATTTGATATGATTGATAAAAATGAGTAAGAAGCAATTATTGTTTAAAAAAATACAAGTACCCTGGATAATATTTATTTTGTAGGGAATTTTGAATATTTTGATCATAAATATAAAAGGTTATCGACTCATTATTAAATGCTGATAAATTACTAATTTCAATCACTGCATATCTACTGTAGATTTAGTTTACACTCAAAGCAGAGATGGTTGGTGTTATTGGTGTACTATCAATAGGCTGGGGTAACTTGAGACTCATATCCGTTTGCAGATTTCTGTATTTATTTAGCTTTCTCCATGTCAACAATCAAGTTGCAAACAACACTAAAAGTAAAGTAGTAAATTTACATTTCTTTTTTACACAGAATGGAATTTTTTTTAATTCTTGGTTGATCAGTTGTAAAATATTTCATAATTATCAAAACAACTTGAATGCATGCTAATTTTTGTATTTGTTTGAAACTATTTGTTATGATAAGCTAATGGAACAATTAAGAGGCAAAATGGCGAACCTGGACAAGAGCACAAGGTCAAAGGTGAGGAGGAAACAGTTGACGACGAGAAAGTTGTTGGACGGGGGGTAGAACGGGCAGGTGAAGAAGGCGATGATGATGTCTGTGAACCTGATAAGGATTCCATGTCGGATAAGCTATGTCAAGCGGATAAACTGTTCCCGAGCCAGCTACCAGAAGAGGTAAATATAATAATCATTCATGGTCACATTTACTTAATAAAATTTAATCTGATATTTTATTTATTCATTTTAATGATTTATTCAGATGTGGTTCTTGATACTGAACAAGATGAAGGACTCTCCGGAGGATCTGGTCAGCTGTGTCAACTCGTCTCCTTATTTCCGGAAGGTTCTCAATGACCGTGATCAACTGGTCATCTTCCTTTTTCCTAAAGTTTTGGACATTCTGATCAGGCGCGTCACCAAGTTTTGATGAGTGGGGGGGACGGTAAATGAAAAAAAATGTTACTGGTTCCGATTAATCTTTTATCAACAACTAAGTACTAAAACTAGTGTCAACCTCCAAACAATTATACTTTTTAGGTCATTTTAACTTTTCAAAATTTCCATTTGACTTTTCAGTCCTTGTGCTTTTGAAGCGCAAGCGGTTTAATTAGTTCAATTACATGCAAGTTCTTTCATCAAGATGAAAACATTTTCATAAGAGGAAATTAAAGCTTCGCCTGAATTAACTCATACTGACAACCGAATGGGTCAAAATGGGTGAGGGCATAGTGAAGTAGTGTCTGCATCGGCACAAATTAGTCTTAAATGGGCCATTCTTTCAGGGCACCCTCTTATGATTGTACTGATTTCATGTGCCAGAGTTAGCACTTCACGAATGAAACGTTTTCTTTAGCTGCATCCTGAAATGCAAGATTTAATGATTAGTTGAAGCATACAGGGCTCGGGCTACTTGTTTTAAAAAATTGCCTGAACGCCTTAAATTCTACAGACATATTTGCAGCGCCATCATCATACTGGCCTCTTAGATTCTTGACAGAAAGGTAAAATCGCAGTTGTGTATCTAGAATTTTGATACATACATCATCTGTGAATAAGCAGGGCTTTGATTGTTTGATTATGTATTTAAGTAAAGCTATGCATGTAAATACACAGCTTTTGTATGCGTCAGCCTCGAATACGTACAGCAATTCGAAATAAAAAGTACTGGTTAATTATATTGCATTGCACCTTCTTACTGTCCCAACCCAATCACATTTTAGCAGTGCTATTCCTTTGTCCTTATGTGACCTCGTAGAGCTAATAAATATTATCCAAGAAACATAATTGTAGCAAACATAGTTTTAAAAACCAACTCTCGAGTGGTGACAGTCCCGATTTACGTTTTTCCCATATTTTGTGACTAATTTTAGTTTTCAAACGCTCAATAGAATTTAGTATAATAAAATGTATCATCTCAATTTGAATACTTGTAGCTTTCGAACTGTATACAACTCGCCATCTATGTAACTTGACATGAAAGGAAGTGGAAATAGTAAGCACATATTATGAGCAAAGTACTATAAATATGGTTTGTTACATGAAACGAAGTGTTGGCGTGTGTGCTAATCTATTTAGTACTTTACTTTTTTAAATCGACTATTTTTATTTCGCAATCGATTCTAGTATGCAAATATTTCTGGGGGGGACCGTGGGGACACTGGGGGGGATGTGGGATTTTCAGGAGGGGACACGATCCCCTCCGTCCCCACCCCGT